>DWPT01005981.1:0-11799 GCA_018251895.1 Agathymus mariae mariae
GAAGACCGACAGGTCGCCGGCCTACGAGGCGGTTATTGCCCCCTCCAGATACGGTGGGGCTGCCTCCTACCGAAGTAAAAGAGAGGGGTTCTCCGCTTTCGACGGTACCCTCCTGGAGTTGTAGTTTAATAACCTCCTTATCCATTTTGTTTTTTTTGACAGGGTAGCTCCCTGGGTTACCCTCGATACGCAATCTGAAGATTGTTCCTCTCCGGAGTCTCTCGCTGCGAGAGAGCTGAAGAGGAGTTCTACAACACTCCCCGGATCAACCGCTGCGGCTGAGCTGGAGAGTGAGGGCTAGAGTGCACTGTTAATGCAAACCAGCATTACTCTGTGGCGTTACTGCGTCCCCGGAGTCTCCTGATGCAAGGGAGCCGGGGATGCAGCAACGACGTAGATTAACATCTGCTCTACTCGACTCGGGAGTCTCTTGGCTTCACCTCTTTAAATATTGAATCAATTTCTACTGTTTTTACCAGCCATCATAAATCTAACTATATTATATCAGTTGGCATCGAGTTCGTTACATCCAATGCGGTTTGTACAGCTTTATCGGTACCGCGGTATAAGTGTGGTTTAAAATCATTAGAGGTACAACAATTTAGAGTCGGGTTTAATTAATGGGCCGTAAACAAAACTAAATTCAGGATAACGATGTCTTTACAAACAGAGTAAAATGTTTTTAACTAGATTTTTTTTGTACTATGCAGCCTGGTGCCTTGCTCCGATTGTTTAGTAGTGACAGCGATCAAAAGACAGAGAAAGAGAAGATACATGTTGCAGATAACAAGAAAGCGTCTAATACAATTGTTAATCTATGCGCCAGAAAGGCAATTTAAATTAAAAAAAAAAAAAATTGACAAAGGATTTATCTCGGTAAGTATGAACTCATAGGTGAAAAATTAAAGGCATTAATACCATCAAAGTAGTACAGACACTAGTGACTCCGAAATAATGGAGCTGACAATATTGTCTCGATTGCGGTAAATTGCACCACGAGCAAAGACTGTTACTTGGATTTAAATATCGAATCCCAAAATAACGATCATATATAAATCCATTTACCGGGATGCAAATTATCTTAGATTTGACCCATAATTTAAGTTTCAAATTTGCAAAAACAAAATTTCTCCAACCCGATCACAAAGTCAATCAACATTAAAATTTCACAAACAATATTTGACATTCACATTTGGCCGTATGGCAGTTTTAAAATACATAATGTATATAAGAACAAATTTATTCACAATCAGTAAAAACTCTATGTATATTTACGTAAAGTTTATATGCCTCCGACATTCCTAGAGACAAGACTAGTTGACGGTAGGAGATTATGCTATCGTGTGAGGTAAATGCTTAATTTGAAATTCAAACGTTTAGTAATAAAGGGAAACGTGAAAGATATACGCGGGCCCGATCAGATACATAGAGATGAAAAATACCCTTTCACTTCGCGATCTCACTTCACTTTACGACCAGCGCCATTAAAATGCCGCCAGCAATAAAACCAGGCAACCGACGACGGATCCCTTCTAAAATAAAACAGCTGATAATGCGTAATCGCGGGTTGTAAAACTCCAAGCGATTTTATTATTCAAAAATTTTACTTGAATATTTTAATGTACATTAAAATTTATGATCACGACTGCAATTATAATAAATAAATACTCTTTTCATTTTCCCATTTGAATAACAGTTACTATTGCTGAGTGCCTTGGTCGTTTGTGTTTGATTAAGATTTTAAGTTAAAGGGAAATTACCTTGGTCCAATATGAATGGATAATTTTGTATATCCCCTACCAAACGCATTCGAAATAGACTACCAGCTAAATTCTAACAACACTGAAACTGAAGATGATGGATCAGTTTGACAAAACACCAAGCTACTTAAGCGAATATTTTAAAAAGATCATTGAATGCACACATAAAGTAGAACAATTTTTCTATTTTCCACAAAGATTTTCAAAGTTTATTTTTGAAAGTAACATAAAACGCGATTTCAATTAACTTTTAATATTAATTCGACACTTCAATTGTATTCATATTCCGTAGCAAACAGAAAATTATTACAAAAACAATGTCAGAGTAAAATTATATTTTCAGAAGAAATAAAATGTTTGTAACTTCCCCTGTAGTTAAATTTAAAACTCTCAATGTTATTTTAGGAGCCGGCAATAAAAGGATTATTTTATATTAAGACAGCCGACGTAATTAGTGTTTTGCACTAGTTTACTAATTGATTTATATCACCACAGCATCGTCATCCAGATGGCTCGTATCAATGTTAACCGAACAGCAACGGACAAGTAAACGTGTGGTCGTTTTTCAAAATAAAAAGCTTTTAACATATATTAAATCAACTTTAAAAGGAAACACTACAGAATTTAACGAAAAACCAAAAATAAGGTTAAATAAAATATTACTCATCAGTTTATAAACATCGGAGTTATGGCCGTACAGACATAAACACGGCTCCATTATTGCTATACGTTAAGAGGTTCCACTGTATGAAATACATGATTGAAAATCATGGTTGCCTGTCCTACACTGAAGATACACTCTGACTATCTAGACATTGTAAATTTTGTTAGCGATGAAGAATTTTGTAAGTTAAATACGTAATGTACATTATTAACTAAATTACTATAACTTAGCAAGATTGTATAGTTTCACAAGATATTGTCAAATCAATCAATCAAAATAACAATTATTTCATTTTATTAGATTAGATTAGAAGATTAGAAGGAAAATACGTACCTGCCCTGATATGATTACTCACACTTAATCAAGAAGAGGTTTAAGACTGCAAGTCAATAAAGTAGTAATTCCTAATTATTTATAATATTTAAAAATAAATAAATCAGGATTGTACATTATATTAAAAATAATATTACAAAGAGAGTGTGCTAATATTGTGAGTTTGAGTGCACGAGGAGGGTAATCGCCCGAACCATAGCACCAACTAGAAGAAATTTTTACCATTTTAAAAGTACATTATTCCGAATGACTCATGCAAGTACAATAAATTAGCTATTTAGAGATTAGTATAGATTACTACCTAGATTACTACATAGATTATACCTATGTAATATCGGCTCAATTATATTGATAGGATAATTATATAGATAGATGTTAGGAATCGTTCAAATCAAACGAAGTTGAAGCGCGCCTTTAGTTATAAAACAGCTTAACTACATATCATATGGCAGATGGCGACAACTCCAAAACTAACATTAATCTATTATAATAAACGTCCACCCTTCATGCTTTGACCAAACCCAACTGAAAACATACATCAAACATGTGAATCGGACCTGAGACAGGGTTGTCACAGGATTAGTTATTAAAAATGCAAGATTAATAATTGGAAAAACGAATAAAACGTTTACGTGAACATCTTGAAATTTTTCAGTTGATCATTAAAGTTCAAAGGCGATAATGCCAACGGGTACCTCGTTGACACGTTCAAAAAAATCAATCTCGCTTGATACCCTTTTCCGGGAAACATTTAGTTCGTAAAGGTGAAGTCATGCTGGTGTCCTCGTCGTGGAAGTTTTCAAATACACACTTCTAATAAACTATTCTTTTTAATAGATAAACGTATTACAATACCATGAAAAGGTAGTATCTATTTAGCACAAAACAAAATTTCCGTCTGTCGGAATGAACGCGATCATATCAAAAACTGCATAGCTTTTAGTGATGTTTTAACCAATAGATATGGTGATTTGTGAGAAAATATTATTATATTCAGAAAAGTTCATAGTTAACTTAAGAAAAAATGGTAAATATAGAAAATTTAAAATACCGGATAAAAACGGGTTAGAGTTATATTGGATGCGGATTCACATTTTTAAACTTTCTATTCTTTTAACTAAAATTGACAGAAGATCCGTGTCGAATGACTGTCAATCGCCTAATTATTTCTGCGCACTACTGGGTTCAAGCTGCATGTCCTGATAGATAGGTTTTTAGTATGAATAAACAATAGATGAGCCGATGGCTACACTATGCCATCGTGACACGAACCCATGTCACAAGTTCTGTAAGACAATACAGTAGGTACACACCAATATATAACATCTGAAACTTCAGTGGAGTGTTCTTAATCGAAACAAAAAACGATGAATCCACTTTTTACTTGCTCCAACTGCAACGCTACGAAAATACATATTATTGTTTATGGAGGGTTGTTTTGATCTAATTGCAATTATTCAGCTTTGTCGTTGGCCTTTGGTTGTAACCGCTTTGATTGGACTGTTTCTCTCCATCAATCAACTTGTCTATCATTCTGTACTAGCAGTGTGGTGTAGTATGCGTCGAGAGAGACCGGTTCATACCGGACCATAGAGTTCTCTGAAGACGGAATGCGACGAGAATAAATATTTGACTTATCAAGTTATATTCTTCTGATCATACAAAGGTTTTATTTTGTTATTAACCAAAATGTTATTATATATTTTGGCCGATGAACTACATTATATACAACGGATTACAAATAACTTTTTATACAATCATTATAATTTTGATATATCTGTGTAATAATTAAGGTCATGCCTATCCACGAGTGCACATTAAATATGAATATGAATGTATATATAAGTACAATAAAAGACTACATCTTGTTATACTAATATTAATCCGATAGTAATTCCAATTAAACAACAGATACGCGAACAGGTAATTAACTTACTTCTACTTTAAATACTATTTGTATGCTGCATACATCATGTATAAAGTATAAATAACGATGGTACAAAAATCGGCAGAATGTATAATCTCATAAATGTAAAGTTTACATACAGAGCAGTGTGGCCGCATCCTAAAGTGAAATCCTCTTCCCGTGTATCGCTCGCTTTAATTCGCAGACTCGGCCAATTTCCGGGGGCCGTCGTTTCGGATCCGTTATGCTGTGTGGGGTGTTCTAAGTTGTAAGAAACAGCATTTAAAATAACTTATATTTAAGGTGAATCTAATGAAGTTTAATCTACTTTGTATATTGAGCATTCATGCACACGTTAACTATTACGGAGCACCCACTGAAGGACCTAAGAGCAAATTTTGGACGCTTCTAATTCTAATTCAAAGTAAAGTGTGTACTTAAAATGAATAAATGAATGATTACTTAGTTCATTGAAGAAGAATACAATTAAAGGAATTTTATCTGTGTTGAAGTAGCTAGATGATGATTTAAATAAAGAAACACAATTAGTACGATATCTTAAGAGATCCAGATAAAAGATCTGTTAGTGTTAAATCACCTTTCAAATTAACTTATCTCATTTAGTACTCTTTATGAATTAATTCGGTTGTAATGACCGAGAAATGCGACGATTAGTACTTACCGTCACGTAGAACGTCTGTTCGTTTGTCGGCCATTAACATTAAATATGGATTTGTGTGGCTAACACTTGTGTGACTTTTGTGAGTGGTTATCTTACAGAGTCCAACAAATCGGATGGGCTACTTATCTTTTCCTTAATAAAGTTTAGTCTACGGGTTATACTCAGATTGTCAGAACCCAAATACCGAAAATTAACAAAGTAATGCAATCGTCGCTTCTCCCTCTAAACTTACACCGTATACGCCAGCTGACGTGTTTTCCGCAAGAAATTGAAGCGACTCGCTTTCCGCTTTCGGCGGACTCGTTACTAACTAGATTTTTTTATGAAAAAATGTTACACAAAATCTCAGACTAGGATGTTGTTAAATTGTCTGCCACCTTTTTATGCGGCTCAGCGAGGCGAGAATCGTGACAAAATGCAAAACTTCAACGGATTTTTTAAACATTGTCGTGACATCACAGACAATATCGTATTATCATTTATACATAAGATAAAATTTTTACATGATGGATATATGAGAAAAACTATTATTAGAGGCCATTATTAACGCAATAGAACGCAAAACAATGAATGTTAGAATTTTTGCCTGTGCATTTGTGCGCGCTAATCTCAGAAGTGGCTTAACCGATTTCGTCGTGGTTTTCACTAATGTGTTGCAGTAAGCTTCACTTCATATTTAACATTAATTTCATTGCAATCCGTCCATAAATAAATGAGTATATTTCAATTCACAAAACGAGAAAAACCGAGTGCAGAAAAAACAGTGCAGTGCTATTTCAGTAGTATCGAAGCGAGGGCAGTTTGCTAGTTAAGGATTTATCGATTAAATTACTTAATCGATTTTGATTAAGATACTTTGATACCTTACCAAGATGGAGACAGTATCAAGATGATCTCACTAGATTCAGATCCAAGTTATCATAAGGGTTGTCTTGGTGTGAAGGCAACACACATATCAAAACTATTCGCAGAAGTCCCGGGATTTTTTGAGGAATATCCAAGGGTAGCGACATTTATTTTCTTGAATCTGTTCAAAACGTTTCCAGACTTTCACATAATAAACAATAAATAAACGCTTACACACACACCCTCGCGATAGGATTCCCTGTCTTGCGGGCGGCATGGACATACACAAATGTGACATCACAAACACCCGTGACCAGAAAACAAACATTTGTCACATAAATGTCTGCCCCGGCCGGGAATCCAACCCGGGAGCCCTCGTTCCGCAGGCAGTCTCTACCAACTGGGCTATGGGGTCGTCAATTAAGACGACACAAGCTTCGAAGCTCAAATACAAAGCTGTCACAGACTCTAGAGTAAATAGAGAAATAATAGAGTAAATAATAATAGAGTAAATACTAAATAATACTCCGTCATAGAGTAAATCAAATCCTGACGCTTTGTTTGAATACGTGCAGTACGTGTTTATGAGATGTTACCATTACACAACAATGAGAAACATAATACCACAAACTGATACAATGCGCCGACGACGACTGGACAACGCAAACGTGTTGGGTGCGGGGGGTACGCATTCCTACAGGATTAGACAGAGATATGTCTCTACCAGGGTTTGGAAGTGTATTAATATTCTGGATTAAATGATAAATATGCTGAAATATCAATATGTAAAAATGAATATTTTAATTCATATTAACATAAAAATAAAAACAAGTATTAATTCGTAATAATATATCCTGTTTATTACTTCAATGTTATATATTAAAATTATGTAAACATTAGTCGCAATATCATATTAATGAACGTGCCACAAAGAGACTTAAAACGAATAAAAATTGCAATGTAGTCTTACAGGTATTCTTTGAGAAATTCTTACTTTGTGAATGAATTAGTGAGGCCTTTACAACCGAGAGGCAGAGGCACGCAGGTAATTTGGTGGCCTTATTAAGATTTAAAAACTGTTAGAAACTAATCAACATCTATGTAGTTAAGTACGTTGTAACAAGCTAAAAATCAATTATTGTTTACTTCGATAATTTGGTGCGCCGAAGTTTATTCGCTTTAATACAGACTATTAATTTTTAATCATTTTTTCTTCAATCTGACGCAGATATAACTATATTAACTGTCACGTATTTGATTACACGTGTTATAATTATTTTATTTATTACCCTCTTATTTAAATTTATCTAAGATATAAAAGCTATATAAATATACGGGTATTTATTCCATCCCCTTCTCAAAAAAACAATCATAATGTTTGCTTTATGCACGCGCTTTAGCGAAAATATTAGATTCAAATATGAGTTTAAGTAGACATTTGGAACAACTAGCGACAAATTTAATATAAACGATTCAATGATCAAAAAAGTAATATCCAGTTATTTCACCGAAAAGAATAATATTGAGTTGCTACAAATCGGCCCCTGTTGGTACACTCCGCGTTGTACTGTAGGAATACGATTTGCAGACTGTCATATTATTTAAATTCTCACTTATTGTACAACCTTGGAAATTCATCCCCACTGGCATTCATTACTATCTGACGACATTTTCTACCAATCAACCCCATTTTAACAAACAAAAATGTTCATCAACTTCAAACTAATCAATGTGAATAATCCAAAGTTGGCTTATCCGAGCGCTATTCTAAGGATAGAAAAAAATCTTTCAAGTTGAAGTATTTATTAGCTGTAATAGTTGCCTTGTTATGGTTCTTTAGATATGAAAATATGTATATTACATTTCCTAAATGTAACTCAAACAATGAAAAGGTTAAAATAAGATGGTTAAATATTACCTAAATCCAAGTACGAGTGTCAGAGAGGAAAAAAGATTAAGGTTGCTTTAACACCATTCTGACATATTAATAAAGATCTCAAATTATGATCCTTGTTGTCTAATTTATGTTTGATATATAAAACTATTATTAGCAGAGCATAAAACGAAGCCTACTTAAGATTAATCTTAAAAACACTTATTTTCAAACAGTCTTGACAGTAATTATTGTCTCAAGTAGAACGCAGCAATCCTCAGTTGGTTGAACCCACGTAAAATATTGACTCGCACGTAAACGAAGGCGTCAACAACGACTATTTTTCGTCAGCCAAATACCAATTTACTTTGAGAACTTTACTTAATCACTTCGTTAAAAAATATTTACAAGTACATAAATCTTCTCGAGTTTATTGACGTAGGTATTTATTGTGCGCAGCTCTTTCATATCGTTAAAATCGTCTATATATAGCTAAGTTACCATAATATGTTACCATAAGTTACCATAATAATACATAATACCATACTAAGTTACCATAATATGTGTTAACTAACATCGTTGCATTTTATGCGTACACAATTAAGTGGATATAAGTATTAAGTGGATTATTGATTCGAGATGGACGCCAGGACGAATTTATTGTGACCAAAGCGTGTCAGAAATCTGCTCAGACATCAGATATAAAACATAGCCCAGGACCAATAGAAAGTATATTATAATTTATTTCAGAAGTCAGTCAGGATTTTACCATTTTTGATAAATGATTTTGTTAATTAATTGGCAAAACGCTTGAACAGTGATTCGATTACGAGCTAAAATATCAAAGAGCTGTTTACGCGTTGAAAGTCAAGAACAAAGTGTCCTGGGCACCGGGAGTCCTCAAAACACACCGCAAGGTGCGTCTGGTTCACGCGGAGTGTTGGTCTTCTTCTAAGGCTTCGACTGTGGCATATAAATAAGTGTTGGTCTTTAGGTCTTTGTTTGTCACGTCCGGGTCTTGTTGAATAGGCCAAATGGGCGGATTTTCGTCCGTCGTAACAAGTCCGGTAAGTTGCCTTTTCTCGCCACCCAAGCGATAAAGGCCATACCCAAGAATCCCGTTGGTGGTAAGCCCTGTAGGATCCATTCAGCGGCCAGATGCAAACTATGAAGTCTCGGAGTAGACGGCGTAGGAAAACCCTACTGTCTGGTGGGCGACAGATTGACACGCTCGAACATTCTGCGAGCCAGGCTACTTTTAAAATGTCAGTGGCACCCTCGCTCTCATATTACGAACGACCACGGTAGTGATCTGATATAAAAAAAAAGTAACAAAGAAATGTGCAAAAAATCTGGATTGCACACTAATTTTGATTGTAAGTTTAAGTGTTACGATGTTTTTGAAATTCAATCCGAACATTGTACTTTTTTTTTATGGTAATAGCCGACAAACGAGCAGACGAGCCACCTGATGGTAAGTGGTCATCGTCGCCCATGGACATCAGCAAGACCAAAAGTATTACTGATGCGTTGTCGGCCAGGAAATGAGAAGGTAAAAAAAAGAAGGTAGTGGCTCTCAAGCCCCCAGCCGGAACACAACGAGTCGTTTGGCGACTGACACAAGCAGGAGGGTGGTAGCTAGCCAGGCAGGCTTCACGGAAAGATAATAATACCGATAATAATATTAAGGACTTAATAATAATACTGATAATATAATCTTTACGCAAAGCCCTACCACCAAGCAGGCTGGCTTCTGTCGCCTCTTACGACACCCCGTTCTGCCAGCACGGAATTAGGGGTAGTATTCTAGGCCGCCCCAATACGGCCAAAAATATCAAATTATAATTTTGACAGCATTATATAATAACTCTTTTGACGAGAGTGGTCTCTAGCAAAACGTCGGAGCTAGCAGTCGGCTATCGGGACTCGGTTGTTTTTGGTTGGTGAAAAAGGAGAAAGGTGCCGCGACACACCTAAGTACCGGATTGCATACGTCCATAATTTAAATTCAAGATTATGAATCTTAATGATGAAGGCTCCTACATGCCTTTATATATACTGATATATATACACAAACTCACAAAATTCGCAGTAAGTCTTTGTAATATCAATGAAGTACTGACTTTTATTATTTTCATGTTAATACTACATTATTTCACTTTTAATATCCTAATTTAAAAACTTATTGTATTGTCATACGCGTGACAGATTATAAATAATTTGGACATCTGGATGTAGGTAAAAATAAAATAAAATAAATTTGGTTACGTTTATACGTGAAATTGCAAGCGATATTTACCTCTAAGTGGTTGTGTAATCATTGCACGTAAATGTATAAATATTTATGTTTGTCGAGTACCTATTTTAAGATTGTAACAACCGTTGGTGAACTTTTATAAATAAATTAATAAAAAAATTAAAAATACGAGGGGCGATCAAAAAGTAACGATAAACGGGTATTATTGCAGGGCCTATTTACGTTGAATCTACTGTTTTCACTCACGTTTACCTTCACTAGTATCGAGCAAAAAATTATATAAATAGGTCACCTTTTCTGAAAGATACGTTCAGACCAATCGCGGTCATACGACGGTCGGTGTTTTTCTCGATATCGAAAAGGCATTCGACCGTGTATGGCACGCGGGACTCCTGTATAAGTTGATGGAATCCCCCCTGCCGGCCATGCTAGTTCGATTGATGACATCGTTTTTGGACGGTCGCTCGTTCTACATTTCGGTCGATCGCTCGGCCTCAGACCCACGCCTTATATGTGCGGGATTACCACAGGGAAGTTGCTTGTCGCCGTATTTATACGCCTACTACACAGACGACTTCCCCCCTGCACGGGACGACCCGTTAGCGGTGAGGATGCGCGTTATGCTCGCTTTGTTCGCGGACGATAGCGCCTATTTTGCATCGGAAGCCAACCCGCGCTACGCAGCTGTGCGAATGCAACGCGTGCTGGACCTGTTATCCGGATGGCTGGACAAATGGCGAGTGGCAGTCAACGTCGGAAAGACTGTCGCCGTTCTGTTTGGCCGGAAGCGTAGACCATGGCTGTCGCTGAGTCTCTGCGGTCGAGACATAGCGTGGCATAAAGCTACCAAATATTTGGGATGCTACATCGATCGCTCACTAAAGTTCGCAGCGCACACGGAGCACGTTATCCGGCAAGCGCTTGCTTCGCGATCGATGCTACAACCGGTGCTAGCATCCCGACTACCCATTCGAACCAAAGTCCGTATTTACAAAACGTATGTCCGATCAACGATGACTTATGCGGCACCTGCGTGGTATGCGTCGGTACCCAGGTCACAGCGCGCGCGTCTGCAAGCACAGCAGAACCTGGCCCTGCGAGTGATCGTGGGAGCCGGACGCTATGTCAGGAACGACGTGGTGGCGCGCGATTTAAAAATCCAGTCTATTAAAGAGTTCATCATCAGCTGCGCCAGTCGCATGTATGCCCGAGCTGACAACGGCCCGCACGAGCTTCTTCGAGGGTTCGCACCCCTCCACGCTTGACCTCCTGACGGGCGACCACTCCCGCGAGAGATCGTAGGACCAGTCCCCCCCGACCATCAGGAGGGTGACTGCTAGGCTGTGTCTATCGGATTGTGCAACCGTAAACCCCTACCCCCCCCCCCCCCCCCCACAGCGGGGGCTTCCCAACCGGGGGGCCGGCCACCCCCCGAGTAAAAAGCCCGGGCCAGGAGGGATCCTTCGAGGCCCGGCAAC
>DWPT01005982.1:0-11799 GCA_018251895.1 Agathymus mariae mariae
CTGCCTGGCTAGCTACCACCCTCCTGCTTGAGTCGGCCGCCAAACGACTCGTCGTGTTCCGGCTGGGGGCTTGAGAGTCAGTACCTTCTTCTTACCTTCTTCTCATTTCCTGGCCAACAACGCATCAGCAATACCTTTGGTCTTCCTGATATCCATGGGCGACGGTGACCACTTACTATCAGGTGGCTCGTCTGCTCGTTTGTCGGCTATAGTCATTAAAAAAAAATTTAAGATAAGTTCATTGCTTTTTTTATGGTAATTTTTATATGTATCACTGATACGTTGTCGGCCAGGAAATGAGAAGGTACAAAAGAAGGCACAGTTAATTACTGTTTATATATTACTGTATTTAATTGCATGAATACATAATCCTACCATTAGCGCCTGTTCAGGTGTAATGTATAACTTATGAGCGGCGCTATGCGGCTCCGTCCGCCTTTTGTAATTTACTTTAGCCTATTACCAGAAATTTCAACAAAATACGACCATCCAAGTACAAAAACAAGCAGACCCTTTAATCATTAAAATGTTAAATAAAAAATAAATCAGAAACAACATCATTCAGTAATTTCATCATTACAAGATGTCTCTTCTGCGTGGAAACCTCACAAATAATGAGGCAGCGAACGCTTGGTTTTTGTGTCGGTTTTCGAACGGGAATTCTTATTTGGGAATTGATTGACCCTCGTATAAGCTTTTCCTTTCTGTACATCGAAAAAAGGAACCCTTATAAAACCATTTACTTTTCTATTTGAATGAAACGTCTTCGCATTTAATTAACGTATAAAATTTTGATGTGAGGTATACTATAATGTCACTAATTAAAATTTTAGGAATTAAAGTATATGAAAATCGTTACTAAGGCTTTAGATTTTTAAAGGAAATGAAAAATAAAAAAATATTTTCGAACGGATAGTGCTCTCCCATAATATTAATTTCTGTGATATTTCCATTTTTAGGTTTCACAGTTTCGATGTGAAAAGGACGACACCCGTGTCTGTTAGTCTATATGTCTGTCACGTTCAATTTTTACTGAATTTTGTCCACATTTAAATATGATGATCCAAAGACGGGCGTATAACTTAAATAAACTTAATCACATTTCAAATGAAAGAGCCATTTTTGCGGAACACAAATGTATTTTGTATTTAGTATGTACTTTTGTTCACCAAAACACTAAAATACAGTACTAACTAATATTTGAGATATCATTGGAGTGAAAGTATTCAGAAAAGTATATTATATTATATGAAAGCAACAAGTAATAAAAGCGATATGTCATAGGCGATAACACTGTGTGCCTATTAACCCGTAACAAATATTATCTCGAGGAAAATATATTGGAATCGAATATTGATTTTGGAAGGTCGAACGCATTTGGATTAAGGATTGTTATTAAAGAAAACCACAAAACCAGAAAGGTTCGAGACAAATTCAAATATTGTTATTAAAAGGCTTTTATCTCGAATTTTCAGTTATTGTACTGAGGAGGGGTAAAAGCTTTGAAAGCTTCGCGCTGTAGTCGAAACCGCTCCGGGCCAACGACCCCTTTTCTTAAAAAACTTTGAGGAATTTATTATTTAAATTGGGAACTCACATCTATAATTTTTTAATATCTATTTTATATGAAACTTGTACAAAATTTGTTTGTCTCGGTTTCATCATTTTTCTTATCTACCTTGTTAAGTAACATCACTTTTTTAAATGAAGTAATTTATGGTTTAATAATCCCCCTTTTGACTGGACCAATACACATTTGATATTAAAAAGATGGATGTAGTTTCAGCACCAGGCAGCTAAAGTACTGTCCTAACTATGTTATCTCCTAATAAGGATTTTTTTCATCTGTTGCTTAGTTTTTGCTTAATCTGTTGTGTAGGAGAGTGAACAATGAAGGGTGAAAATCTGGGACTTATAAATGGAACTTTTAGTCCCCAAATTTTAAAAGTGGCTTTAGTCAACACTCCAATTTTTTTATTAATACTAAAAAAGATTAATTGTTGGTTCCAGACCTTCGTTGTGTATACGATATCAATATTCAAAGCCGATACAAAAATCTTTGATGGGAAAAAGCTTAGCTATTCATTTCAAGCGATTTCTACATTATCTCTACCGCACACGTTCGACTGTAAATAATACGAGTTATTGATAATACCATTATACTGAAACACAATTGGAACCCGATATTGAAACTTGTTAGGTTGGTAGATTTAAAACACAAGTTATAAGTGACGAACTACATAATAGTGATAGATGACGCAAAGCGTAATAAGACACTTCTGAAGTACATACCTATTATATTAACTTACACATTTTAAAATGTGATCTTTGATTTCTGTGGCTTTTTTATAATCAAATCGTATTGATATCCAGTTAAACTTTATATTTAGTGTATTTAATATGATTATGCATCTCCTATATCTGCAAATTGTACATTATCTTCCTAAAAGTTATCAAAGTTTGTTGAACTTTTAAATAAAGACAAGGTATGTGATAAATAGCATACGCTTAAATCTATGCAACATAAAAGTCCATTTAGCCCGGAGAATTATAATAACTGCCAGGTTTGTTTTCAATGAACGAAGCATCTACTGAATTAATGATTCAATTCAATTTGATTTAAAGTCAAATTGCATTCGAATTTGTCATTTTGAATTTGTTTATTTGTATTTATAGATTTATATTTATTCAAATTGTAAAAGTATTATATATATTTTTAATCAAACTAACAACAGTATTGTAATATTGTAATATTACTCTTAGTAACTAATACCCTAGTAGGGTGTACTAAGAATAGGGGCTGCCGTCAATTTAACACAGCTTATTATATTGTACTTGAAAACGTAAATTTTTAATTATTTAAATACAACACGTTTCATCAATTTCAATTTTTTTTTATATATTTTTTTCTTCTGAAATATTAATATTATCTTTAGGAAGTGTGCAATGCACCTTATGTCATGTTGATATGGTGGCACGGTTGGCTGGGTTTCCCGACGACAAAATGCACTCACGTCTCCGCTCACACTCGGTGGGCCATGCGTTTGCACTAATATTACTGATCACAGAGGCTACATTTTCTGCACATTGTTCTAGTAAATAAACTATTTAACCGAACTGGAACATTAATTGGAGCGGTTTTATTAAATTTGTTAATAGCATAGTAGTTTCACAAGTTATATACATGTAATTTATTTTTATAATAAAATATGTGTTAGTGTACAGACGTACTTATTCTTTTTTCGTGTAAATACAAAGGTATGTTATCTGTGAATTTATTACACAAAAAAATAACTAAAGCTATTTTGAAGAAAACGCTACATAGCGATAAGTTAATATTTTGTTAACATTCCACAATGTAATTTTTATGAACTTTTATTCGTTGAAATTCTTGTTGTTGAAATTCTATGCTATTTGTAAAGTTCACTTCAAAATTGTACCAAATGAGTTTTAAATTTAACAAAGAAAACTAGCAGGAGTTATTTCGTTGTTTACTTAAATTGACAGGCCTTGGACGTGTCGAAACTTAATTTCACTAGTAGTCCTAGCGACAGACGTTATTAATTACCACCAGACAAATTTAATTCGGTTTCTTAACAGCTATCATATATTGCATTCTTAAGGGAAAGATGCAAATCACCTTTGACAGTATTTCATATCTTAACTGAGAAATAGCTTTCAGTTTTGACTTTTAACTTCATTTATTTATTACTAACTACAATATAATAGAAAAACCAAACTAGATGAATTACTATTTCTTTAGCACATACATCGTGCTACACTTAACGAATTAACGTACAATAGAAATGCTTCGAGGGTCGTGACGATATTTTACTTCGACGTATGTTACATTAATTATGCACTAGCGCGTCCTGTCAGGTTAATTCTCAGTTTTGTCGCGGAACACTTGGAGCTTGGTTGACGGCCCCGTCATCTGTTGGTCTAGATCAAATTGATTGCAAGCTTATAAAGGTGCTACGTCATTGATATAGCAGGGAGTGTCAATACTATTATTTTTGTGTATTGAATGGCAGAAGTTCTAGACGTGATTGGCCACGATTTGTACATTTATTCATTGTGGGAGTCAAAACACAATTATGTAAAGAAATATCCAACTAGGGATAACGCGCAGGGTCGGAAACTTTGAACTACAACAAAAGATTGAGTTGCCACCCTTAGGGTTTCCGATCAGAAACATCAGATATTATAACTGGAAAATGAGATAATTATACGAGTAGTCTACAAAGTTGCCACGTTACAAACGTCAAACATGGGTCCTATAATTTTGTTGATTGTTCACTTACGTTGATGGCAAGTTATGTTTGAATTTAACAGTGGTCAGCTACTTATAATTTTAACTTCATCATCGTCATCATCATCTGTAACGTAACAATATGATATTTCAATATTGTTTACTGATATTTGAAACGTATGATGCTAAGCTATTTAGATTATTCAGCTACTATTGACAATTAATTTGCTTTTTAGATTGTTTTGGCGTGATACATTGTTCATCCAATGGCGGTAATGATTTTGATCGAATTATGTCCGCTAAGATGTTTAGGGCTTTTGGGAATCTGGATATGGAATCTGCTCATCAATTTTGGAGGCTGACATTTAAATCCAATCGCTACTCACCCTTTGTTCGATTTAAGAAATATTCCATAAGATGTTTTTTGTATTTAACAATTTAATTTAATTCATAATATACGTACACATAATGATTCATAAATTCGTTTCGCACATAAAGCATTTATTGCATAAAATATTATAACTTGGTTGGCTGCCATCATCCTTTAACGTAAAAAAGTTTAAACCTTCTTTAGAATTTTTCACCGAGAATCCGCGGATGACATGCGAAAGTTTTCGAAGTTGGCCTATAAATCATCCAGATCTACCATAATGTGAAATATTAGGTACATGGAAGAAATCCTAATCCACTTTTCATATAAAAACTCAAAGGCAAACTTTGTAATCACGCAAGAGTTTGAGATACGGAAGTTAAAGAAAATGGTTTCGTTATCCTCACGATTTTATATTTAATATGGTGGTGTTAAATGCCGCATTCAAATTACTTTTATCCTTTCTCTCTCTGATCTTGTTGATTTATTTAAGAGAAAGTCGAAACCATAACTTTACCATACTGTCATCGTATAACCGATGTATATCGACTTCAAAGGATTCAGGACAAAAATGAAACACAAGATCATTTGAAGCGACTTACTTTTTATGTCAATAGCGGATGAACAAAGAGCTGGACCACTAGATTGTACTTACTATCGAATCGATGTCTACTTAGACGTCTCTGGGCATTGGCGTTTGTCATCAAGCATCATTTATGTATTGCTACCAAAAAAGGAAGCGAGTCCTCATTTATTTGCTGGCTTTTCAAAAATGCAAACTAAAACGTAAAAACATTTCATGGTTAGTCTTTAAATATACACGATAATTCGAGGACGTAACTAGCCAGGGAAGTAAAAACCTTACCATCAAGCACGAGTACCTTTGGGATTAAAGTGAGTTGTACATAGTTCTAGAGACCCCCGACAGTGGCATTGCCTCGTTATTTAGCACGGTGCATGACAAACTGGAAAAATCAATCAGATTCAAAAATGAAATAATCTCCTTACATATAACAATTAAAAAAAACACCTAAGAATTAACAAAATTATAAAATAAAACATGTAGAAGGTGACATCTTCGTATAGTTCATATAGTAACATACTAACACTTGCAATTTTGCTACAGTAAGACACATAAAATTCTAATTAGAATTCATCATTAATCAATAGAAAAATCAAATAATACTAATTATAATTATAAGAATATCCTAACTTCAATCCAATAATTGAATGAAATACAAATAACCTGGTGCCATATTTTATCCATCATTTCCAAATTATATTTTAACTGCATAGTTCTAGTTAAACAATTATAATCGTTTGAAACGGTTGAAATGATAACCAACCAAATAAATACCAACAATTTTTTTCGAAAATGCGGCAAATAATTTGAGTTTTATTTAAAAAGAAAGAAGTTTCTTCAGTACAATTCAGCAGTAGCCTTCCTTAGTGCGAGACAAATCCTTTCACTGGTATTTCTCGTTCTAATTGCAGCATTAGGAGCTGAATGACCTATTGTACAGCTGTACAGACAGGATCTGTTTTATTTTAAATGCTACTAGGGTGCACAATAGCTAGTTTTAAACTCCGCAAATTAAAGATTTTCTCGAACAGACATTTTCCAAAGATCTTTAATGTTTAAGTTTTGACTTTTCTGACTATTACTACTTCCTTTTTGCATTGGTGACCTTAGAAACATTTCATTGTTAATGTTAGTATGGTGAAGTCCGCATTTAACTGGAGAATACAGAGCCCAACTTCCTAAATAGAGACCTGTTTCTAGCCATAGCATTGTTGGTTGTTCAACAAGGTACACTACGATCAGGGGCAAAGATCGATGGAGCTCTGCAAAACCAATATTTCGTTTATTTACAAAATTGAGTTATTGGTTCAATAGCTGTAATTATTGAACATACACCGTTGATTATAAATATATTACAATACTTTTTGAAAACACTTTTTGTGAATTAATGAGAACGTTAACAATGAATTACTATCGTAAAGATGATTTAGTGTTGTTTTGCCAATTTTTGAAGTTATTTACAGATAACTTCATTCTAGTCATACGAGAAGTGAAATAAGTGTTATTTATCTATTAACGCATGGAAAAAATTATTGTAAAATGATAAATAACTGATTACAAACGCTATTAGTAATGACAGGCATATTTTTAGATGTAGACGATACCTAAGTAAGTACTCGAAGTTGTTCAGCGGGGTAGAGCACGAGAAGTTGGCCTTAAGAATGGATGGACCACACAAATATGATTTTAATGTTATATCATTGCGTACATTATATATTTTTACTATATTATTATTATATTTTGATTAACTGGCCCTAGCTGTATTTAAGTATGGAGGAGGTATATAAATGATGTTTTCAGCATGTTAAAGAGAGGAAGAAGTCAAGTACAAATTTATTATAGTAAAAATTAGTTGAATTTTGTATATCCTAACATCACTTTTATTTTCGAATCGGGAAACAATTGGAGGCTGACACTAAAGATACACCGGCGGAATGATGAACCACCTGGTATACAGAAAGTCCACTCACACGAATAAATACCTTCAAACCAAATCGCACTAACAAACGAAACATCTGGCATCGGTTGCCAAAGCATTAACAAAACGAACATGATATATAATTATGTTATCTCCATGATTTGAGGCACGAACTTGATCACATTAAAAAGGTTTCGCGACAAAATGGCTGTAAGACGATATCAAGATATCTGCATAGACGTGCTGCACACAGTACAGTAGAACGGCAAGCGATAATTTTGCCTTATATCATAGGAATAACTGATAAAATTTCTAGGATTTTTAGTACATACATAGTACCGACTGAACATCAGGTACATTCCACGTTTTGTAAGAGAGGGCATTGAGATCAAAAAACATCCCAAAAATTTTAATAGAGTTGATGGATTTCAATTTACTCATGTGTGGAATTCAGTGGAACCAGTATCAAATTCAGTACGTGAAGATGTCGCTTGTACAAAATTGTCAAACCAGACGTAAAGTCTCATCTATCATAAGTATCAACTGTCAAAACTCGCCACTCGCAGTCTCGCCGTGACCATGCATCCATGTAATTGGGTCGAAATATCAGTGAAAAACATAAAAATCGTTAGTACCTATTACAGTTTAAATGGACTCCTTAAACTCTAACCTGTCAGCTTGTGCATTGTTATGAAACGGTGTTTTTACTATATAACTTATTACCCTAAATCGCTCTTCTGCTGGTATACACTTTTTTATTTTTATGTATATGTTATGTACTATGAGAAGTGGTAAAACCTAAAAGGTTGGAACACACGCTTCATCACGCTTCGTTCAACGAGGCTCCGTGCAGTAGAGCCGCTACTAATTTGGGATAAGTGCTCGGAGGGACTCAGTGATTCAGCTCACAGTGGAAAATACCTTTGAAGAGCTTTGAGCGAGCTTTGACAGAACATTACACCACTTGAGCCTTTGTTGTTTCTGAGCCTCAGTTTATTTGTCAACAAAGTTCTTTGCTTATAATTCATTATGAATGTTTAATTTTTCTACTTGACATTTTTCATTATTTGTACAATCCTATTAATTTATTTTTCTGGATTATCACCTATATAAGGTTTTGGGTCAAAGCGCTTTGTGAACATTTCTTTGAAATACGTTTTGTTTTTTTTTGTCATTAAATAATTCGGCTTAGTAGTACTTATTGTGTTTTCCTAATTGGAAAACCCCCAGTTATCTTGAATGAAAAAAAAAAACATAATAGCCTAGCTTGAATTTACTTAGATTTTCTTTGAGTTTCCCACTGTACATGTTTTCTTTTGCAGTCTACTTCCTCAGAGATGGAACGGTTACATATTTAATTAGACTTTCGTTGGTCAAATTAGCTTTGTTATAAATGGTTTCATCTCTTTAGTAAGAATTTATATACTAGTAACTTTTAGTAGAATTTTAAATTCATCTTTTATCTTATTTTCCATGTGCCGACAATGTATTTTCTATTAATAAATTAAAAATTATGAACGACCTCACAATTGGTTGAATAACAAAATGTGTATAGATATAGAGAAACATTGCATATTTTCAAAACGTAATAGATTACTCATGTCATAGTTTAATGTTAGCTTAATATCTTACACAAAAGAACAAACTACGCGACAAAATACTTTGCATTATATCGACGTTCTGGTTCGCCACCACGGTTATTCTTCGGTGTGATTTGTTTCTACTGGTACTAACCGTTATTGTTTTAATAAACAAATTAGCAATCACATACCTTCTTTATTTAATGTCGTTTATTAAGTTGTGCTTTTTAAAAATCAAAACTTTTATTCTTGACGTTTAATGTCACCTTATGATTATTTGAGCCAAATTCGTTTTACATACATAAAATATATAATCTTAACGGGTGCTTTTCTGTGCATTAACAAAACGCATTTTCATTACGTGTTTTCGTAATATAAATATACTCATATTTAAATGTATATTAAAAGTAAGCGTTTGTCGAAATTGGTTTTTGTTTCTTTTTTCTTAGTTTAGCGAAGTTTGCTAGAGTAGTTTTCGGGATATCCAAGGTCTTTATAAAACGACGTCTGCAAAGAGGGAGCACTTTCTATACGACATTCGCAAGGATCTGTAAGAGGCTCTGAACTAAGTGAGCAAGGCACAACGTATTCAATAATATACTTTTAAAAATATTGTGTTTATATAGAATAGTACGCACAATCAATTGCTTATAAAAATGTAAAAGTTTCAATGAGCCGAAATAGATGACAAGAATAGTGGAATCTTAAGAGGCGGTCGATACGTATTCGTGATCTTCCTATCAGTACAGAAAATTGTGAAAAGCAGTAAGTATGTATACCACTTTTAAGCAATTAACAAATAAAAAACATTTTAAAATTCCCCTGACTGTCATAAGAGACAGCGGCGACTAAGAGGGGTCTTTCGAGGTTGTGGGCGGTCAGAGTGGGAGGTCGAACGACGTGGGAGGAACGATGACGGTATGTGTAGCCGCGGACCGTTGTTAGGATCGAACAGCTTGTCCCCCCGGACGGATCCCGACGAGGCATCAGGTAGCTTCGGAAGGACTCCCCCTTCGAAAACAAAAAAAAGGTAAGACCGTATTTACTTCGAAAACATGTAAATAACTTGACTTCTTTATTTAGATGACCCTAGGTAATCGTATTTTGTACTTGACGAAATACAGACTCGTCCTGCATATATAATAGCATACGAGTAACATGACGCAATATGGCAACAACCGTGTGGATTTCCCACATCCATAACACCTAAAAGAAATGCACTGTAATAAAATCATAATGAAATAAATAGGTACATAAAAAAGGAAATGTAATGAAAAGGTTCCTTTATCATTCCTTCTTACCTTATTATTGAAATACCCCAAGAGACAATAAAGGGCAAATAAAGTATGCATTTAACAGCTTCAAAATGGCAGGTATTGGAATAATGAAAGCAAACTTTGATTTCAAGGTTCCGCAGCCCAATGGCGAAAAAAACAAATCGTTTATCGACGACACCATAGCCCAGTCGGTAGTGACTCTATTTGCCGAGCGAGAGGTCCCGGGTTCGATTCCTGGGCAGACATTTATGTGACAGAAAAATGTTTGTTCGCAGGTCGTGGGTGTGTTTGATGTCATATTTGTGTATGCCCATGCCACCCGCAATACAGGGTATCCTACAGCGGGGGTGTGAGTGTATTAGCGTTTATTTACGGTTTAATACATAGTGTATACAAATGTATGAAAATAAAAGTAAAACTTCAAATATCTCGTAAGCTATGTCATGGGCATGTCATTGTTAACATTACACCTACGTCAGTTCCTTCAATGTTCACGCAGTCAAACTCTCGAACTCTCTGCCGCCAAACATACAAGCATATAAATATGTGTCTGTATCTTCATTTAAGAAAGCAGTCAAAGGACACAGTATTTAGTTATGTATAGAATTACTATATAGTTGATTTTTTTAATGTCAGATTTCCTCTTAATGTCTAATGAGATTTTTAAATGAAACAAGTTGTACCAATTCACATTGTTATGCGTTATTTCCTGTACTTTTTCGGCCTGTGCATTAGTTGTAAAATAAGTTTGGTAAACCACAAAAATATCATTGTATTTATATATAAGTAACAATTTGAGGTCAACTACACTTATATGGTACAATTCAAAAATAAAAAAGTATTTTTACAACTCTTCCACGAGTTTATAGATGATCAATAGTGAAAAATGATGAATGGATCGAAACGAGACCGGAAACGCCTAACGAACACGTTTGAGCATTTCTACTCGTAAATACGAGTAGGTACTATAAAATGTTCACCTGCGGAGATTCATCCCCTTCTAATAATATTTCTTTCTCCTAAATTAGAGTTTTTGATGAGCATAAAAGTATATTTGCTTGTATCTTTTACTTTGCTATGAAAACCGTTAAGTATAATTAGATTTCGGAATTAACTATACAGCGATTTTTAACAAATCTAATATAATCGTCTAATAGTGTAATTAGTTTTATTATTTGATTGATAATTAATCTCTGTAGCCATGGTAACTTTACAAACAAGTGATTTTCTTTATAAATATCTGACAATTCCTAGCTACGTTTATTCTAACACAACTTTTTATAGGACAGCAAACAATTCACTGGTAATGTTAATGGTAAACTAATCTGATTGATTTTTGCACATCAAGGATATATGAGAAAAACGGTTGTTAGAGGCGTTTATTTACGTAGTGAGAGCGGAAACAATAGTTTTTAGATTTTTGTCTGTTGGGGCTGGATTTCTCTCGTGCTTAATTAGAATTACATATATTTATGTATTACTTGGCTGTATTGGGGCGGCCTAGAATACTGTCCCTTATCCCATGCTGGCAGAACAGGGTGTCGTAAGAGGTAACAGAAGCCAGCCTCGTGGCAGGGCTTCAGTTAAAGATTATATTATAAGCATTATTATTAAGTCGTTAGTATAATTAATGGTATTATTATCTTTCCGTGAAGCCTGCCTGGCTAGCTACCACCTTCATGCTTGAGTCAGCCGCCAAACGACTCGTCGTGTTCCGGCTCGGGGCTTGAGAGCCAGTGCTGTCTTTCGTACCTTCTTCTCATTTCCTGGCCGACAACGCATCAGCAATACCTTTGGTCTTACTGATGTCCATGGGCGA
>DWPT01005983.1:0-11799 GCA_018251895.1 Agathymus mariae mariae
AATTAATAATAATACATTAATCTAGTTCCTGTGGTACGTTCAAAACTTATAATAATTAATAGATATAAGTTGTTCGTCGGCGGTGAAACACGTACCTCAGTCTATAATGGTAGGGTAATACGACACTTTAGGTAGCATAGTTAGTTACGTAGAGATATTTGCTGCCCAATAAATTTAAGTGTAATTTCTTGCAATGTCCAAATATTTGGATGTTTTAATAAATGATTTTATAATAATAACGTTACAAAAATCAAGTGATAAAGAAGCGACATATAACATAAACAAAACCAACAGGGTGCACAATTCAGAACCTTAAATTAAATAATGAATCATATGACAACGACAGTAATAATAAAGGCAAAACACCAACAATAATAACAGCAAGATCGTAATGCGCGTATGAGAAATTAATTATTACTTATATCGGTTGAAAGAATAAATTTTAATGATATTTTAATAATTGAGTGTTTTCCATGTGTTTGTTTGTCCCTTTCAATATGAGTCCAGTTCGAATTTACGCCCTAATGGGATGTATAGATGATGCTATAATAAATATAAATAAATACATGTAAATGAATTGATTTTACAGTCTCACCATAGTACAACGTACTTGGGCCGTGTTATCGTCAACAACATTAATAACAACGGTTTTGTTTCCCGTTGAGAAATAAAATATGTTAAATATAAAAAAAATTGAAAACACTCAAACTTATGACAGTGGAAACTCACCATCGGAATTCCAGTTCCGCGACCCGTTATCGCAAAACCGCGTAAGGCGGCGCGCACACTCGACAGAAAATTGAATCGAGCGACATTATCGCGCGACAAAAACTGGGCAAATTGATTCGGGGTAGCAAATTGCTTGCGGTCCGACAATTTGCAGTGCCCCTTGCTGTATTACATGTGTTGATGGAGATTAAAGGAAATTTATATTCTATATCATCGTCTCTTATTAATTTTTCGATCGTCCTAGAGATGGGTTGTGAACTGAGAAACTGGAGTGAACTATATGATGGTATCACAATAGTATAAGGTCTAACGAAGAATAGTCAAAATTGTTAAATAATTAACACCGACTTAAGGAGATACCAGCAGAACTTTGACTACATACAATCACAACACAATTTACTTAAATGTATATTAACATAATAGTTGTTAAAATATATTATGAAAATTTAACTAACAATTGTCCATTGATAAAATTTACAATATCATATAATTAAATGAGAACACAACATTTCAACACCAGAACAACCAATAGCAACTAACAGCCAAAGGCAAGTGCTTTCATACGTAATGTATTCAAGGCGTCGCACGTCATCAATCATCCAACATAACTTGTGACCGATAGCAGTTAGTTACAACAAATTTGATAATAATCTATAGAGTCACTTATTGTTCACGACTATTTACTTGTCTTGGGAATTTTAAATAGAATAATAGTTTTAAGATGAAGAAGCTCTCATAAATTATCAATTGCATGTGATCGGCCAATTTAACGATTACTTAATGTTGTAACATGAAGTAATTATTAGTTATTGATCAGCGACAAAAATGTAATCGTGTGATTTTAAACTTATATATCGTGAACATTGCACATTTTATGCAATGGGTACTCACGTTTTTTATTTTATTTTAACCGATATTTCTAACTGAGCATCGCTGTGTCCATGTTCCACGTTATCGGGTTGAAATATCAGAAAATAATACAAAAACCGTGAGTACCCGTTGAGTATCATAAGCGACTTTGGGAGGGTTGGGCACAATGAGTATTCGAATCATATTCGTATTTGTAGACTAATTACTTGATGAATCACAAGACTGATTATCTTATACGAGTATACTGGAGACAACGGATCTTGCAAAACAAGATAGTCAGAACTGATTTCATACCATTCTGTGCATGTGGGTAAGTTATATTGACTAAGTATAAATGTACTTGTAACTTTTTCCACAAAATAACCCATTCGAGAACGCGTTATTACGTAATTATGAAATTTTACAGTACATGCTTCATATTCGCTTCCGCTTGTCGACAAGTGAACATTGCATTTAATTCTGAGTTTTGAGAACTGTTAACAAGGGCGAAAAATATATATTTGTCGATATCTGTCACTCGTTAACCGCACGACGGATCGAGCTTTACGGCAACAGTGGATTATTACTTCAATGATTTGGTCAGCGGGTTATTTTGGACGTTACCATAATGAATACACACTGCAGCCATACGAAGCGAAATCCCCATGGTGTCTGGTTTCCAGAACATGTTATAACGTGGAGTTTCGATAGCAACCCTGAATATGTCTTATGGACGAAATGGATTGAGTAGGTAAGAGTACAAATGTGGTATGTCTCTTTTCCGACGTCAAAAGTAATGGCAAAATCAAAACGCTCCGAATAATAATCTCAGAGTAAGTTTTCTGGATATGATCTATTTTACCCTAGAATCAAACATTAAACTTATGTACTTGCAGACTTCTGCCAATGTTCGTGCTCGTCTGCTTGGTGCAATGCTGAGCTGGTAGATACTGCTCTAACCGTTAAGCTCGCTATTTGTACGAAGATTTTTTTTCCTTTGGTTAATAAAGCGAAAATAAATAAAATGTCAATGGACATTTGTAACGGCCAAAAATAAAGGTCTGCAATTCCTCATCAGAAGCGTATTACATGCTTGATTTTAGTTCGATGGTGGAGGTGAGCCAGTCAGATAAAAAATCTTAGCATCGTGTAAAGCTTGGTGTCCAAGCCAACGCCTGTTCTTAGGACCTACTGAACAAAGAAACAGTTAGAGATGGGTTTTGTAAAAGCTAGTTTATTAGTAATAATTAGTCTTAATCATTAATGTTTCGACCCTTGCTGTTACAAAAATCTTGGCCGGCCGTGACCACTTACCATCAGGTGGTCTGTCTGCTTATTTATCTGCTATTCGTATAGGATCAAGTATTAAAAATATGATGTTTCATTTACCTTACAGCCTTCACAAGTGAAGGCGCCGAAGTGGAAACCGGCTGCGGGCTCGCCGCACACCTTGCACTGTTGGTTCATCTGGAAATAAAGGAAGGTCCTCATTGTAAGTACATACACACATATGATATTCCGATTTATTTATGTGTATAAATAAAATAACCACTAAGCCATCGACGTGCAGTACCAAATGCTCACTCACAATAAACTGATATAATCTATAACAGATTGCTTTATTTACTCATGTATAGACCTATGCATTTCTTTATTAATATTGCATAATAATTCGCACTACTAAGCCGTGAACGATGTCACTGTGAACATTGCGGATTTTCCTTGTATGTTTCATCAAAAATTGTACGTTTAAAAGTGAAATGTAGGCCGGTTTTACTATTGTAAGTCACAACAATTTAAATGAAACAAATATGGAGAACATTTTTAACAAATAAATAAAACAAAGTGTCTATAAAATTAACTAGTTAATTAAATAGAATTGTGTAGTTATACTTAAGCTATAACTTAATAATGCAAATCACACCGAAATTATATACATTGTTATATTCTTAATCCTTGTCTGGTGTAAAATCGATGGTGTATCTATCTATGTAAATAAATAAATAAAACAAAATAAAAGCCAAAACTACAACTCGTTGAGATGTCGAATTCCTCGAATCACTTCTGATTCATGGCGAGATCTTGAGTGTTATGATTCACTAGCATCTCAAGTGATTTCGAAAAAGCAGCAAGTTTACATTGCAGCGTGAGGTAATTTGAGTTCTGAGTGAGATTTTAAACGTATTGTAACAGAAGCAATCTCGTTATCTTGTAAAATTTTAAAACTACGCGATGACAATGATGTTACATCGTTATAGATAGAGGTAATGTTGTAATCATACATAAGTATTATCACATTAGGTATCAGCGCACATGCATCATGGGCTCTGCTTCACTTTGATTAAAATGAACAGGATCGATTACCGTGCATCCTTAGGTTTAATTTAGATTTTTTTATCCTATATTCAGTCAGTTACACTAAGTAGCTGATGTCTCATTCATAAGTACTGCCAGTAACGATACCCATCGAGTTTTATCATGACTTTTATCGTAATGACTTCGTTTTTTCCCACATGTTAAGTATGCATGCAAAAATAAAAGAGGTATACATCACACAAACATATTGCTTTTAATATTAGTTGCTTTGTTAAATAATAATCAAATATAAAAAACAAAAGGTACCGTCATATCTTCTTTGTAGTTACTTTAAAAAGTACTGTTAAGTAATTTAAATTGGAAATTATACTAACTATATAATACTATGGAAATTGCGATGGAAATGCAGTTTTATTTTATGTTCGTTAGCTGTTTCGAAATTGATAAAACAAATATATATCATGCCATGTTACAAATATGCGTCAAAATTGTTTGTTTTAATTTATTACTATTCCAATACCTAACTCATAAAAATAACATGAAAAATAACCTAAAATATATAACGACAAACAGTATTACATCAACACTCAAAGTGGTCGGAATTTATCGTACCGCTTGTTCAAGTGCTGTGATTCACAAGAGGTCGGTGATGCTGAGTACACCGAAAATGTTAAAAAAAACAGTAAACACAACTTTTGAGCAAACACACCAGCTTAATAATAATACTCGAACGTTTAGTGTGATTGAAGGTCGCGCATTCGTAATTGTAAGAGTGCGCTCACAAAATTATACTACTAATAATTACGCTAAAAACGTCGGAGCACCTTAACGTACTCAAGATTTCATTATCTTAACTTACGTTAAATTTGGAATGTTAAAAATATAATGTAAGAGTGATTAAATGAATTATTGAGCGAATAAAATATTAAATGAATTTTTTTTTATCTGAAATTCATAATGCCTTTGTATTTTAAGGAAAGTATTACTAAACGGTAACATTTTATAACAGCCTTAACTACTACTATCTTTCACCTACAGTAATATAATTATAACATAAGTGAAACAGCTAGTGTTACGAGTTATTAGCGTTACGCGAACGACCACTTCGTCTCAGGTGATTAGTCTCTTCGTTTTTCGTGATTTACCAATTAAATATTAAATATTGCCTAGATGGAAATAATTTTAGTGAGTTTAAGTTTGTTACATACGATATAGTACATCTAAACACTCATAATCTCACACCGTCGCCCAAGGACTCCCTCTATTGCAGTTGACATGGACATAAATAAGACATGTGAATGAATATTTATCTATCACATAAATATTTGCCTTGGACGGAATTTAAAATCGGGATCCGTCGCTCAGTGAGTGTCGGTGTTAACTGGACTACAGGTCATCAAGCCTAAATTCATGTTAGACGCAAAAACTTGGTTTCCCGGCGACTAGTGTGAGCTCTGCTTTAGTGAACTACGTTTAGACATTACACACGAACAGACAAGTACTCGTATTTGCAAGATCCACATAGTTTTCGTGAACACACGTTCAACGAGTATTTAAATAGTTCGAGTTCAGTCTGTGATTGATTGAACAGCTCTTGATAAACCGATGTCATTACTCTAATTGCGGCTTTTGAAACTTCGTTCGTTGATGAAATAATTTGAAGTATGTTGATAATCATTTAAAACGCGTTGATTTCGTTATACTCTTCACTATCCAATTTGAGTAACAAGCAAAAGTAAAAGTACGCGTGTGTGAAGAGTTTCGTTTGTTGTCTCGGTTACAAGCCGTCATAGCTCGACGACACGTGTCAAGTAAGTGATCGACCGAGTCGAACCATCTTCAGTCAGATCAGCTGATAAAGAAACTCCTTATTATAACTCGCTATAACCCTTTAAACCTCGTCCCTTGAAGCAACTTGCTGTCAGCAAAGTCGCTGGTCTTTTTATAAAGAACCCATGGTTGTCTTAATGTCAGTTTTCACGTAATTAAATGCAAGGGATAGACACATCGAAGTAATTTTACACTAGTGGTTTGAATTAGGATTAAACATTTATTGACGCTGTAAATTTCCGCTTCGGCTGGGAATCGAATTCGATACAGTTACAGAAGCGTCTCTATAGTCCAGTTGGTAAATACTTAGTTACCAGATACAAAAATATTTGATCCGTCTACCTCTTTGTTTTTTTTTTATATTGTTTTTACTTGTGGTCCAGTCAGTTGTTAATTGAAAAGGTCCGTTTTGGAAACGAAATGACGGGTTAACGCCTCGTTGTATTGGATAGGTGGGTGGTTCTGAGAAATCACTTCAAATTTAGAGATTCCTTAATTGTATTGGTGAAAAATAAATCTACTCATAAATACGAGAATAATAAAGTTCGGGTGAGAGAATTTTGCCACGAAGAAACATGTCGCCCAAAATAATACCAATCTCATTGATTATTACAATAAATATCAGTATTCAGGTTTAAACTGACCGAATTGTAGAAAGTATAGGAATTATGTACGCTTAAATTTCATTATTGATAACAATGGACAATGTTAGGATATGTAGGTACGCACTGTTACATATCTCTTTCTGCAAATAACTGATGAATATAACATTTTCTATAGCTATTCTAAAGTTCCTTACATATTTATTTTCAGGTTCAACAATAGCTTCGTTACACTAGAAATCTTCTGTATGTCACGGGTTTCAGAATTATATACCTATTTACACGATAAAATGTTTAAAATCAAATAATACAAAAAAAAAATGTAAAACACGAGGCAACCATATTCAAATATTATTAAATTAAACCCGTTGCTGATTGTAGAATAACTGAACTGCTGGGCGCGTCCAATCCGTCAACACCGCGTAATAACAGCGCCTGTCCGTTTGTTTGTTGACGAGAGTTAACTGGATTTTATAAACGCAAAATAACGCTCCGGCATCTCGAAACGTTAACAATACTTCCGCACCAAGTACATGTTCAGTGAAATCGTCGTTCTTATTTTAAATTTACAGTTCTTTTTTATCACGGCACTTGTTCTGGAACTATTGGCGTATGGATACTTTCTTCTATAACACTTGCGTTTTGTAATATATGTGACTTACAATCAAGTCTTATAAAAGGCAATTGCGAACAGTTTACAAGATAAAACTTGCATCAAAATGCGGTAATGTTAAGATGAAAAATCTTGTTAATATTTCACGTTTTAACACATGTGAACTAATTTGTTGACTACTGTAAAAATGTAATGTCATGTTAGCTTTGTTGTGTAAAGCACACAATACTTTTGCATTTGATTATTTTGCACATTTGCAATATTGTTTAATATTTTACTGATAATCACTGGACACGATGTTTTCAGACGTGACAAATTTACGTATACAAACAAGTTAGTTTACAAACCAAAGTGACTTAGGTATAATATATTTTCAAATTCAAATGCTTAGACCTATTGCTAAGCATACCGATTGAAGAGCGAATAAAAGTCGGAAAATCGCAAGCGACTTATGCCAACAGTTGAAACAAACAAAGTCGTGTTAACACAGTCAAGTCACGCTATGCAGTTAACGCAACATGTGATTACCGGACATTTATTTAATTTTTTAAGAAATATGTGAACTTGTTATTTTAACTGGACGAGGAAATCGGTTTAGTAAAGTACACAGTGTGCGCACGCGACGTGGTTCGTGAGCGAGTTTTGGGAAGGTGCGTTTGCAATGGATGTTTAAATATGATTTTAGTTAATTTTCCTGTGAAGATTCTCCAAACAACGTTGTGATTAGGAGGATATTGTGAAGATGAATTCTTTTTATAACGCTTTATGATAAATTGTAAAATCTAAACATATAATAAAATACTAACTAATCGCTTTCTATACAATAACGATATATGAGAAAAACTATTATTACAGGTCGTTATTAACGCTATAGAACACAAACCAATAGATGTTAGATTTTTTTTCTGCTTGTCTGTGCGTTTGTGCGTGATAATCTCAGAAACGACCTTATCGATTTCGGTCTGGTTTTCACTTGTGTATTGCAGTAAGTATCATTTAATATTTCAGGTTCGTTTCATTTCAATCCGTCCATAAATAAAAAAGTAATAAACAAATTAATTTAAAATAATGTATTTCTTAGCGTAAGACCTAGTTTTGCAGTTTGCTAGTACAAAATAAACGTCTTCAACTACATATAGTTTTCCTAAAAATAATATTACCTGCTGGATATTTACAGAATAGAATCTATGTTATGCAGGTTAAAAGTGATTTAACTTGTTTATTTAATATTTCGATAGGAAATGCAACATTGATGAATGAAATAATATTTATTCGAAGTTGGTTTTTCAGCCTTTTCCATTGGGGAGAATTTGAGTTATGTGATATACGTACTGACAAGTTTATCCTCAGTAGCTGCCACTTGGTTCACCACCGACATTGGACAACGATAACTATTTACGATGACGGCATTGTTATTCTATCTAATCTTGCGTGGTACTTCTAGCTAAATGTTCTGTTCATTGGATTGTCATTATCCATAATATCCAAAGGAGCTGCATACTTTTATTTTATATTTTTACTTTATATATTGCATTTTATATTTCTACTCATCACTACTAGAAAAAACCTTAACACACACACATATAACCATAACTCCACCGAACAAAGCGGCAATATTTTGAAACGTATATTTAAATCGATATATTTTTTTACAAACAACAGCAACCGAATAACCTCGTTCGCTCGATTTTATCTCGAACAATGACGAATGACAAATTATTCGGGATCCCTCCAATTTTTGTATTTATTAAAACCAATAACGATTTAATGACAACGAGACGACATACCTTAAGAATATGAATCGGATTCATCGAAACGAAAGCCAGATTACTTATCTCGGTTGTTATTTTTCAAGTAACCCTTAATTTGCTCATCGATCGATTCTTCCTGTCAAAGTCACATTTATAAATCGACCGGATATTATCGCAGCCATCTTGGAAAAAGAGTACGAATGAAATAATATATCAAAGTCCCAAATACGGGTTGCCAACTTAATAATTTTATCTGATTTTTTTTTTAGGAACTTAATTAAGCAATATTTGGTATGGTTAAGCTTCAGTGCGGTTGCAATGCGGACTTTAATTAGCAGATGTTGACAACAAATTAACTTAAAACCATTCTGACGGTACTATAATTTATTTTCGATTTTTTTTAAACTGGATTGATTTACTCACACCAATCATTAAAACCTTATTTCTAAGCTATGAACGATCTTTTATGTCTTTTTAAGTTCTACTTTATTGTAATTCTCTTATAATAATGTCATTTGATAATAATGTTTCATAGATAGATATCGTAAAAGTAATATAAATAAATTAAATATTATATTATTTATGATGTTTTTGTGCACGTATACGTATACCCTACAAACTAGGTGTCGAAGGAGAAATGTTGTTTGAAATAACGAACCACGGACCATAGAACGGAAGCATTCACAACAACTTCGAACTCGACCAAATCAGTCAACGGAGCGATCCTTTCAACAATTTGCTTTGTCGTTCCTTCACCATTCACACGTGTAGCTTAAAAGGGCACGAGATTGGCAAGTCCGGACGTAGCAGCGCGTCAAGTAACGCAGGTCTTAAAAGGACGCCTAGACCAAATGCGGTGCGACAAGCACTGCTTTGCATGCCCTGCATTACCTACGGCTTCAAAAAAGGACTGAGAATTGTCTCACGTACAGACGGAATGATGGATCCTGGAGAGTTGCGTTTATAGAGAAGTTGATGAAAAATATTTACTTGCAATTTTGTAACCTATTGAGAAATCAATATATTCGTATACAATTTGTAACATACGAGTACTTACGAAGGAGCTAAAAAATACAGAAATATACGCTTGTTTCTGCTTCTACCGCCATATAAAAAAGGGCCATACATCTTAACTAACTTCTTGTGTCACCTATATTAGTAATGATATTAAACGAAGTAGTTGTTTTACTATATTTATTTCAAACAAACATACTATACCGTAATACATTTTATTTCTAAAACCTAACCTGTAATGCAACAAAAACCATTGACCAACAATCAAGTATTGTTGAGTCATGATGTATCTAGATATAATATTGAAATAATTCTTCTGATAGCATGCCTCATAACTAGTAGCATTAATATTTAAAGTAAATTTTAATTGGCTTAGTAACTCAATAAGATTAAACTATAATGAAATTATAAAAAAGAAAGAAATAACATTTATTCTAAAAGTACAATCAAAGTTTTGTGGACACGATAATGATAAATTATAATAATAATAAAATAATTAATAAATATATTATAGTGACATTAATATAATATAATAATGTGATCTACATATTTAAATTTCTATTACAAAAACCTTCTTTGCAATCGAACCCTACACAGACTTGCTGTCAAGGAGCCGTGACAGACTGGTCGTTTGAAACTGAGTATTATTTATTCTAATATAAATTATTTGGGAATCAATCTCGCAAGCATCTCTCAGTCTTCAGTGACGTTATTTTCTTAAAACTATCATCATAACAGTTCAATTATATTACGAATGTAGTCGCACTTAGTCACCTTCGTCCCTTTCATTACGATTAAAGAGCTCAGCAATGCGACAGTATTAGTCAAAACCAATATTAATATTGTTCATAATAATATTACTTGTGGAGGCTACACGAAGTCATCCAACATGACATTTGAACCACTCCAAATAAGTACTCGTAACAATCATTTCTATGATTCTTACGATGAATATGATTTCAAACTTAAATCTTTTCTTTATGTTAATAAGCCGCCGCTCGATCGCTGATCGGCTCTCGCAGGGCTTCACACCAGCTGTCGGCGTGTGGAAATGCTTTTGCATTTCCATACATTCTATGTCATGGTATGATGATGTTAGAACTCTTTCCCACATCAGGGATATAACACAACTTTCATCAGGTTTCGTCAAGAGTTTTCTTCTTCAAGTCTATTAATTTCTAATACCAATAATAATGATTAGAAAAATTAAGGGTGAATGCAGCATTTTTATTTGGCTATTTCATGTAACAGGTCGACGTGTAGAGCATTAGACTATTCATTATTCTTGATCTTATGTGGTCCATATAACTTGTGTTTCCCGGTCGTGCGACACGGTACACGGCAGCAGTTGGATAATTTGAATTTGTTATACAAACACTTCGGTCGCTCGGTTTGCTGAGTAGTTTTCTAATCGAGGCTGCAGTAAAAGTTGCTGGTTAAATGCTTTTAGAAGGCTTCCGAGCAAATATGGTTGATTGGTTAAAAGCGTTACTAGTTGTAATGTTAACTATGTGAGATGTTGTTTGGGAATTAGCTGAGTTTCTATATTAGTAACAGTAAATATTGTTTATCCTTTGTTGAGTTTAACTTTTACCAGTTTAGACTTCAGGTTTAATAGTTTGGAGTTGAAAATTACTTTTGATGCTATACATCTTTCGGCGCGTTAGGGATAAAAGTACGAGTGATTTTTTAAAGTAAGTGGTCATTATAACTCTCCACGGTATCTTTAATCTTCTTTAATGGATCTCAAATTCTATAGAAGTAATATTTATTATTTTATACATGTGTGTACAAATGTTTCTATTATGAAAAAAAAATAATATCGTCCATCACATTTCGACGTTTTTTAAATTACTCGTTTTTTATCATATTTTATGGTGTATCATTATACCATATCATACGTATTTATTCAAATTTTGAGTGATTTATTTATTCAAATTTTATTTTTAACTAGCGACCCGCCCCGGCTTCGCACGGGTGCAATGTCAATACTAAATACACTACAGAAAAACTGTGATCGTTGTATATAAAAACATAGCGGCCCGCTCTGGCTTCGCACGGGTATAACATATATAGCCTATGTCACTCACTGAAA
>DWPT01005984.1:0-11798 GCA_018251895.1 Agathymus mariae mariae
CAAGTATCGGTGGGCGTGTGCCATTACATGACGTCATTGGCGGCACGTTCGAGGTAGTTAAACTCCAATTACTGAGATAAACTTAACGTGATAGTTCTTTCGTTTAATGCATTACGTCACTTACTTGGAAGCGATGGGAGAATGGGCTAAAGAAAGCTATTGTGGTTATTATGAATAAGGCTGTGGTTTAGCTATTAATTAGCTTCAGTACCAGTTTTTGTTATGTCGATGTTATTTTATTCATTCATATTGCATTGTACACATTCTGTTTATACATGGGTACTGACGATATAAATGTTGTGTGCTGATGTTTCGAACTAGGTCCATAGGACGTGCTCTCGGTAAGTGCAGCTGCGCGGGGCTCTCGATAAGTTAACAGCTGGCATTGACAGTAATACATTTGGCAATCTGACTTATGTATATATGTTGTATTTTTTGAGAAAGCATATTACGATGTAAACTAACAATATAATGTTACTCAATAATAATAAATTGGAACGGGATAGAATCTTGATATGATTTTTCTTTAATTGCCATTGAGATATGGTTTGTTGCCTATATAGCCGTTTATGCTTCCTTTTAGATAAGATGAAATTTTCTCTACTTATTTCAAAATATTTCCCCTTCTTTCTTTTTCTTTTACAGTATCTACAAAATACTCAACAGCGTGATTTAGGATAATCTTTAACCTAAGCAAAATGACTAAGAATCTATTAAATAAAACAGAAGAATTTTGATGATGACCAATCATTTGTACAGTTATTACCTGATACACGCTGACCAATTAACCTGTCTTCTTTAAATTGCAATTTTGTTTAAGGGTTTATTCTCAACAAGTACGCCAATCGAGATTGTGTCAATACGCGAGGCAGTTAATGAGCCATTTTCGCACTAAAACAATTTCAGCCAAGCCCTAATTTTGAATGCCCCGTGTTGATAAACATTATATTACGTAACCCAAACATTCTGTATTGACCCAGTGGGTTTACTGCTAAATGTTACAATAATAGATATTGTTTTATGGTTTATACAAACATGCTCTATTTGGTCAATCGATCAAAGAATATTAAAATAGCTTTATTATTGTAAGTCTTAGGCCAACCTGCCTACGCAGTACATGACAATACGACAGCTTCGTTGCCTACAGGTGGCACGACCAGGTTTGAAATGCATCGTCGATCATAAATGTATCTCCAAACTTTATGTTACATAAATAAATTATAAAACTGTTAATAACTTAGAACAATCATAAAATCATTGTTTCATCATAAATCATAAATCAATTGTTTTGTATTAATTTTTAACTTATAACCGATTTGTAACAAAGGCACAAGTTGGGAGTCAATCGAATCAAAATTACTAGAAGCAATTGGAGCCCAGTTTGGGGATGAATTGTGATTTCGTCCTTATAACTTACTAGTGATTACAACTAATAGGTTAGTAGGTTAGTGCAGACTAGATAACTATTAAAAAAAGTCGAAAAACAAACAGAATTATAGGTAGAGATAATCTGCAACACGTTCAAAAATATACATTGTCTTAAAGCCAAAATAAATCCAACGGTACTGTGTAAATCTATTTATTTTGCAACTGTCGATATTAAGTACAAATTTCTAAGACACACCAGTCACAGTTTATTTCATTGTACACAATAAAATATAAATAGTTTATTTGTATGTAATTTCCCCTGCTTCTGGTAAATGTAAAACTAGTTCCCTTTTACGATCCTTCTCGCCGCCTCCACAGATAACGATAGCGCAATAGGTAATAGTGTTCGTAAACAGTATCTTTATATTATTTTCTGGTTTTACTTTCATATCCTTGTTTTACTATGTTGGATATGTTGAAATAAAATTTATGTTACAATATTCGCTTTCGAAACTGGTCAGACTGAGTTTATAATGCTGCAAAATATATTAATACGTTTATATTTCACAAAACTGCCTAATGACTTTGATGTGATTGTAGTTGAGGAACCACTCAACTGCACTTCTACCATAACTGCAACTACTTATAATTTATAAGCATAAATGGTTAAAAAAATCATGACTTGTTAGTAAATTAATGACGAAAGCAAAAGGGACAGTCACAGGGAGCTATCGGTGAGTTGTAAATGTACATGATGCCTTTGGTCTTATGGAGAGCCATGGGCGAGGATGGTCAGTTAATAGTAACTGGTTATATAATAGAATATGGTTTGAGTTCTGTTTATTAGCTATTTACAAAAAAAAACTAATTTAAAAACAAATAATAACAATGTGAATATTGCAATAAATACAATTAGGTAATTTAAATCAACATAAATTAAGTAATTTGCAAATAAAATAGCTGTACCCGCGTAAATACATACGCGAAATACTTGTAAATACATAACTCGTTAATACATAAGTCATGATCAAAATGTAAACTTTATAGGTGACAATAAAAAAAAATTATGACAAAGACGCAAAGGAAAATTTATTCCCAAAATTTATTTTAAAATTGAAGAATTTTGAATTTAAATTTTTTTGCTTTTAATCCAAATGCAATTGAAAATTAACACGGTGTTGTAAGCAAGTAATTTGGATTTAAGTCAAAAAATAATCTCCGTACAATCGAAACAATTAATTAGAAAAAGAAGAAAAAATAATAATGAATTACTAACCATTATTTTATTGTAAAATAATATAATTACTAAAGTGGAGACTAGAATAAGTAAAAAAAGCATTGTACCTATTTGTTGAACTTTTATAGACTTTTCTTATATACACAATTTAACAGTAGCTCTAGTAATATCACAGTGTTAATAGAATACTTGTCGAAGTACACACGACCCTGTGTACGAAACGACAATGACACCACTGCCAGTGTGACTGGCTTCCGGGTTCAACGTTGTTCAGTTGGTGTTATATAACAACAACAATGAAGTAAGCTTGTGATACATATAATTCGTTTTGCATTTTAGTTCATTAACGTATTGAGTTACGATGTTAAATAAAACGATATAATAATCTTAATCCATCTATTACAATTTTAAACTTTTGGAGATAGCTTTCGATTGTCTCAGGCTAATAAATATAAGCTAAAGACGCTATGGCAATTATACTCATGCATGCGTATAGTGTTATCTGTCTGGCTATATCAATCTCCTTTTAGAATCTATTCGTGTTTCAGTTGCAGCGTTGGAGAGCCAGTAATAATCAGGTCTTTGGTGGTACGGATGTGCAAGGGTGATTGACCACTTACCATCAGGTGACCCATCACGTCTTTTGTCGGCTATTGGTATAAATATCCAATCTAATCTATAACGAATATTCAACACTAATAATAACGAAAAAGGTAAACATTTAATAATGCTTAACATAATTTAAATTAGCTTAATTAGTTCAAAACACAGCAGTTAACAAGTTTTTCAAAATAATTAGAAGACTATTCGATTCTTCATTCTCAATGTTAGCAACAGATATTTATTTTTAGGAACTCCCAGACACACTTATTATAGTACAGGAAGAGCTTAAATATCAACAGCTGATTAGGGAAGATTCTTTCTAAATTGCTTTAGTATTTGAATGCAGGTTGCGGTATACGGACTTCAGGGATTACGGGCGTTAAGATCGGGAACTCGAACCGTCCGACTAGCAACCCCGGGTAAGATGACGGTATGTGTGGCCGCGTACCGTCGATAAGATAGGACGGTGTGGGACGGGACATGTTGTGTCTCCCGGGTAGAGCCCGACAGGGGCACCGCGCTCAGAGGACTCCGGATGCGTTCCGGATCTCCATAGAGATCCCAGAGTCCTCTACATAGCGCTGAAGAAGGTCACCGGGGACGTTTTAGTGCGGTAAAAACCCCACATAACCTGGCGTCGCTCCCACGGTACCGGGTACCTTTTGAAGGTTTCCCCCTCGCATAAAAAGTTACGTAGTTATAAATTCGACTTTATAGCGAAAATCTTAACAAAATTTTCTCTATGTTACAATAAATATTTATTAAAAAAATTAAATGTAATTATTCTTATTATATTGTGAACAATATCTACAGTTATAACTCTAACAGGTACTCAAGGTTTTTGTGTTTTTTACCATGATCCACGTAATTGGGTCGAAATATATTTAAATAATATAAAAATCATGAGGCCCCATAAAAGTTCAAATGCACAATTTGCGCAATGATGTAAGTTTATAATTACATGTATATTATCAATAGTACCATTAAAGATTATATTCTTCATTATGTTTTCTTTATTTTTCTAATTTGTTATAAACGTTAAAATAACGTTAATGATACCGAAAACCAAATATTGAGTTGAGTAGTTGGTTTTATGTTATTAACCTCTAAAATGCTAGTTAATTCAGTATATAATTTTTAACGTTGTCTTATATTATTGATATTTAAATTAAAAATCCTATATGAGCATGTTTTGAAAAATTAATTATCTTTAGCCAAGTTACCTTAAAGATCGAAGAAGAAAGAATTTAAGTTAAAGAAAAGGAGTGCAAAAATAGTTTCTTGAACAACACCGAGTCACAGAAAAAGCAGAATGCTGTAAAAGACAGAAACAATTTCTAAAAATAGTTTGAGTCGTTCCTGTAAAAAGGTATAAAAGAAACTGGTCCGGATCAGTTACAAAGTGACAAGCTTGAAATTGCTGACAGATGAAGAGGTGGAATGAAGATGTAGGATAATTAAGATTATTAATGATTATTAACGGCTTTTGTATGACTTTGAGACTGACGAAACATTTTATTTAGTGATTGATTTGTGACATACTTCAAATAGGACTTCAGTCGAGTTAAAGCAGTTATACGAAACTTAATATAACTAACAACCCAGCCAATAAAGTGAAGTATCTTTAACACGTGTCCAATTCTTTAGGCTCTGCGTTCGCTGTTAGTCAGTCAATTGGTTGAGCAGGGATTTGCTCAACCGCATTGAAGATATCTGTCAAACCGAAATACATATTTTTATTGAGATTTTAATAAAAAATACTACCCAAATTTTCTAAATTTCTGGTCGAATATTAATACTAAATATTAATTAATACGTACCTTGTTCTAACAATTACATAAATAATATTAAAATCGATCGAGTTGACATAGATGTACAGAAATGTAACAATTCAACAAAAACCGACTTCAATTTCAAGAAGGTGAATTCCTTGATTTCGTCTCCTATTTGTCACACTTAGGGTTGATATCTTTTTCAGATTTAGCGTGGGAGCAAACGGGAAGTATAACAAACATAAAAATTTAATAATTACAACAAATCGAGAACCTTCTCGTTTTTTGAAGTCCGTTAAAAAGCATGTTATCCGTTTTTTCTATTCCGCTTACGCGTTGGTAATGCCTATGACGTTACAGACGTCTATATACAATGACTATTTACCATAAAATGGCCCGTCAACTAATTTCTTGGCTATTCGTGTATAAGAAATATAGTATAAGCGATGGGATGAGAAACAACATGACTCTTACTTTCATACTTGAAATATTTGTCTACACATCTAAATCTTTCTCGTGACTATCTTTGACAGCTAAAGACGCGGACACTTTGATTTATACTGTGTAACAATAATGTTTAGTCTATTATTTTCTCAAGCCGGTTTCATTGCAAATAAAGTCGTGAGCCGAGCTAATACTCATTGAGCTCATGCCTATTGTAATACAAATTATGATGAAGAATAGAAAATGACTCGACTTCTGTACAAAGTAACACAAGAATTATCTTATTGATAGCTCACTCATTGCATTGGTTTCTATAGTTCTATAGTTCTGTGTTAGTAACCTCTTCTACTAAATTCAGATCATCAATCGAGGAAACAACACCAAATCTTTTCCTTTAAAGGTCATTAGCCTTTGTATGACGTAATTGTCATAACAATGGTACTCCTAAAAAGTGCTAAGTTTTTTACCTGCTGTAGGTAGTTCAATATTTTAATTTAGTATGGTTGTTAAGTTGAAAAGACATTTTATAAGTGGATTCATTAATACCTTCTCGATCAGCAACGAGTCACAGACCAGGTGGCCTTTCAGTCCTTCGAGACATATCAACTAGACTCACCAGGTATAGATTGGCAATTTTTACATTTTAATGTTACACGTCCGATTTTAAACTTCAACCGATTTCCTTCAAGAAATCTCAATGAGATCTCAACTTTTAACTCTTATCCAGTCTTGCCTTACCAATCTAATAGGTAAGGTTATTTTTATTAATTTATTATTATATACAACACAATCGAATGAGTCCTAAATTGGATATACTATGAAATGAAAAAAGTGGTTATAGGATCTATGGGAAAGTGGTAGGCTCAAACTACGTAACAGACAATAGAGATGTAATTGACAGGTGAGTTAAACGACAAATCCTGTCGTATTTACAACTATATTTATTTTCGAACAAAAAAAAGGCAATCAAAATCTCACAACATGTTATAAACAAAAACTATTGGACCACACATCATCAAACAGTGAATGATCAACATGTATTTTAACCTCGATAAATTTCACTACAACCTTATGTTGAATGTAATAAGGTCCATTTTACTCTACATTGATTTTTACTACAAAAGATTTTTTAATATATATAAATTAAAGGTCAATTTAAGGGAATGACTGAACATTAAATGTCTTAATAGCCGGTAAACAACCTGAACGCACCCTTATATTTATCTGAATGAAAATAACTTCTATTGCATTAACAATAAAGTTCAAATTAACCTGCGACTTTACATCATGGGATAGAATATTAAAAATCGTTGCCTCAATGCTTCGACGGTGGTCCCAAAATTATTATTAGGGATTAAAAAAAACGTGTTTTAATGGAATTACATTAGTTTTTGACAGTTACGATTTAATCATGTCTTAATCATGCCTGGCACACTAAAAGTTTTACATATTGTGACTTCCGGGCAGATTTTGTGCAATCAAATAGATTTCGAACTGCAATAAGTTAATCGCATTAATGCGGTAAGCCTCATGTGTGGCTTTAAAAATTAAAAAATTCGCATACAATAAGAGGCGTTTACAAAGTTCCAGTGAATGCTAATTTGGTTAATAATACAACAAGCCATAAAAATTCTCTACATTAGTATGAATAAAGTGAGCCAGAGACACAGTGTTACTGCGATAAAATAATATCTAAGTCTCATATAACTAAGACATGTGTTCAATAAGGTGAACCGTGTTTGTTTATTTCACGACTAAATCCCTATGAAACATAAAATAGTCTAATAAGACCGATCGTGGGTGTAAACAGACCATGAATATTAATGTATTGTTTGGAAGTGTGCTGTTTACTGCTTTTTCTTTATGTAAAATATAAATTAAGACTATAATTTGTGGTGAAGAAGCGTGTGCTTATCCTGTGTCATGGAAACGAAATGTTATTTTATGTTCTCATGTTGACATTCGGCTGATAACCTCAATACGTGTTCGACCGTATCCTGCTATTGCTACAAAATTTTTCCTTGAAGCTTTTTGATTTCAATCTAAAGAAAATAGATGGTTGAAAAATATATATACTGTTTATATCTTGCGGTCTCCGACCTACAAATTATTACAACAACTATAGAAACAGAAATTGAGGACAAACATAGATTTAGGTCTTACCGTTATAATATACAATGTATTAAAAAGTGGTACATTTGAAATTTTGGAAAATTGAGATGTCAATTGAAGTTTAATCCAGATATGAATGGCAAAACCGTAGCTAGATAAGATTCGACATACTTTAAGTCAAGGGATATACTGGTATAAGAAAGGCATATACACTCTATAGAGATGTTTTCAAAAATTTCGTGATTGATTTCAGAAAGTTACCAAATTAAATTCCATACGAAAAGGAACTTTTTGTTAATTGCTTGTTATTACTACAGAAGTTTATTTGAATTGATTTCCTATTTTCTAAGCTGCAACGCTTATTATTCTGTGATTTTAAATTATTTGACTGTAATTGGACGGAATAAAACTCTTTCTTATTGACCTTAGGTATAGATAAAACAGAATTAAAATGATATCGTTAGACGATGTTTATATTGTAATATATTAGATTATAACCTATTAATTACGTCAATTATTAACAGAACCCTGATCTGTAAAGATACTTAGTGTAGTGTTCTTCTTACCATTATTACCATTACCACGCGGCAGACCCGCCCATAACAAAACAGTTTAAAAAATCTACACCTGAATCGTTCTAGCAATATTTAAAATATTTTCGTAAATAGACGTTACTATTGAACAGACTCGGTACGAAGCAGTTAAAATAACATTGGGTTTGAACTAATAATAGTCAGGCTATCTGGCAGACGGCGCGATGTATTTATAATAAACACTCACCACGATTCGCGGCGTAAAAATTTTGATAAGATCGGAGCATGTTTCAAAGATAGCCAGTGACAGATAGTGATAAATAGTTGTCTATCTTAAACTATCGAAGCTATGTTCACCGGAGTTTTAAGAGAAATTCAATATTTTATCGTCAGTATCATTTCTCTGCGTTTTCTGCTAAAATACTTCAATCTTCTCTCATAAAATTCTCTCTTCCTCTTTAACGTACGTAAGTTGTTATTAATGCTCAAACTTCTAGAAGTACAAGGAGCTACTTCCATCATTGAATACAAAACAGACTCTTCTTCTTATCGATTATTGTTTTCTCATCGGTCGCACTAAACTGAGGGAGTACACGAAAGTGTTGGCAATGTTGAAAGGGATGCTCTTAAGCAGCGCTGATAATTACCATAAAAACCCGGTGCATGAGTACCTCCAACAACATTGTGAAAATGTTGAATAGATTTTAAACGTATCAAAACAAACCCACGCGTTTTGTTTAGCATCTATTATCAAAACAATCGTATCACACGTTTGATCAGTCTCCGATATGCATCGAACTCAGCATGCATATTTATAATTCGACCAGCGATGAATGAAATAGTCGCCTCAAGGAAAATGTTAAGTAAACGGAAGGTCACGCTTCTATTCTAGGAAGTATGAGGCGTTGGGAAAACGACTGACTTCTGACTTATGAATATTAAACAAGGTCGGTTATTGAAGAAGATATTGCAAATTTTGTTATGAAATAAATTGAGCAAGGCATCTGTTTCAGGTTGCTTAGGAAAGGCTTTGTAAGTCTATAACAACAGCCAAAGGAAATGGCAAAACATAGGTGGATTGATCTTTAAAATATAAATCTTCTTATATGATGCCATATTGATTTTGGTAAAATATGTGAAGATCCAGTTTCTGTTTCCCAACATCATCTGTAAGGAATACTGAAAACGGAAATAAATAAATTATCCAATATTATGCAACGAAATCTGATGTTGTCTTTTTGAAAAACCAGAGAAACATCTACGTGTGATATTTACCTGAACACCATCACTTATATCATCAGTGTCGTTTGAATTATTTTTATTGTATTGTTATTTTTATGTTTTATTTTATATTAGAATTCTTAAATATCATTCTTCGGGCCCGAGTTCAGTTCTGGAGTAAAAGAATTCAACTCTCCGCTATTAGTCGGCCCAATTGCTCGCAATACCATTCCAAGAGTGCATTCTATTACTCTTGCTCAATGGTTAAAAGCAGACATCTGGCACTGGTTGTGTCAGCGGCAGAGAAGTCGTTGAATCTGACTTCTTGTGAAGCGAACTCTGACTAAAATCTCTCTCAATCTCTCAAAAATCTGTCTCAGACTTTTAACCATTGGTCAGGTTTATTTTAAAGGTTGAAATTTTCGATGGGCTGAAAATGAGGTAGGATTTTGAAAATAAAAGAGAAATGGGATACTTACTCCAACTATTAATTTTTAACGATTAACTTATAACAATGACCCTATAATAGTTTTGTAATTATACACACACTAGCTCATGTAATATTTTTATATCATGAGACTATAACTGATTCCGGATGATGAAACCAGTTAAACTTATATACGAAAATTGGAAATAATACTTGCATTCTTGTACGTGAACACAGTTTGTGAGTAGGAAAAGTTTAGGGTGATAACCACTTCCCAAATAAGATTTACTGTCAGTTGTACCTTTTCGTAAATCTTTGGAGTTTTGTAAAATGTCCTATTTAACTTTCAGACACGAACACTCTATTTCAGAGATGAAGTTGATCGACGCTATCTGTAAATCACGATCGATTTTTTGTTAACCATGCTTTGGATGAAGAAACCGCGGTCTAAACAGTTCAATGTTGTTTACCCAGTAAACTTTAAAAGCATGTTTTTTTGAACAAATCTCACGTTTATCATACTTTTTTATTATACGACTTGGATAACCATGGATAATGTGATATTGATTTTTTAATTTTACTGGATCCTATTCAAGTTTTTGATATCTAAATTGCACAAATTTATTTGAATTTCATCCTTAGGCCTATCAAGGTGCTCCAGTAGAAGGCGCGGATCGTGGATTCTACGACGGATGGTACTCACAAACTTTCTCGTAAGGGATGAATTATTACCAGTTTGTGGCAATGCTACCATTCAAGATTCTCCTAGAACCACAGAAATTAGGTTCTAACACATATCAATGAAAACATCATGGCCTTATTTTCCCGAATAATATTTTCCACGTTACACATAAAATCTACCACCCACATTCGTGGTGAATTATAATTTTGATTAACCCTACATCGTCCTTGAATCCAATGGATCATTGACAAAGTTAAGTATTTCTCGGTAAAGAAACCTCTACCAGGGTTACTAGAACAGTTTATAATCCACTCACTGTTTACAAACTTACAATAATGGTGTTACGCCAGCGTCTGGTCTGCTGCGAAATTTAATATTAACTCATCTAGTTAGTGTGCCTGCGCCGAACTCGCAAATACTGTTTAGTACTTTCTACTGCACACTGCAGTGTAGCTATAAACAGAGACTCTGCGCACTAGTTGTTACAGTTGACTAAAGTATATGCATGTATTGTTATTTGTTTTAGTCGACTTTTCGATTAATCGATTTAATAGTTAGTGATATTTGTCAAAATACCACTTAAAAAACTGTTTTCCAGTTACTCAAATTATTTTTGTTTAGGTGCGTTGTATATTAAAATAAGCTATCATATTTTGCGCTTGCGCATTGTTGTCAATTGCATTAACGGTAACTTAATAATAATTGGTTTACGAAAATCAACGCCTGATACTATTTAATAGCTGCAAAACACCTTTTTAAAACTGCCGTAAAAGCAAAAGTTTTTCATAATACCAAACTGATTATGTAATTTTCTAAAATCAGTAATTAATGCATATAATTATTACTCTGTAAGTCTATTACACTGTGGTTGCTTTCTACCAGTACCTTTAATATTACGTTCAAGATACGAGAACACTTAGCTGTCAGATAAGTTGATACGAAACTCACTTAATCAGAGGACGTGTCTACGGCTAATTAAAATAATAATGATTCGAACAGTCGAGAAACAGGAACATTTTTATTTATTTAAGTACGAGGATACATTACTTGATAACAATGATGTTAATTTTCTTAACTTAGGAACAACAAATTTATACCTTGTAAACGAAGTTTATTTAAAACTGTATTATAAGCTCTCTACAGAATTTAACATCCAACTATTTGATACTTTAATAACTCTTAAAATGAAAAACTAGTACACTTGGACTCTTCATAATTTTTGCAACTACTATTGCTGGTCTGACAATGCTTAGAAAACTGCTACTGCCAATCTTGGTCATGACTAGGAGTCCATATTAACAATTTTAAATTCTGATACATAGCATATACACTAGTTGCATGACATCCATCCTTATCATCCATCCATCAGTATTGAAACAAACATTTCTGAATATTGCCT
>DWPT01005985.1:0-11798 GCA_018251895.1 Agathymus mariae mariae
AGAGAGAATTTAAAAAGTTATAATGAACTGAGGCCCAGATAACCGAAAACCACTTTATTTAACAGTCGAACAGAATGATATACAAAATGCCAATATTTAATTAATACGACCGATTTAATTTTTAATTTTAATGGCTGTTTCCCAATAGATGTTCAGGGCTATGCGTGAACAAAAATTATAGTTCCATCACAAACATCATTGCATACGATGGTACGATTTTCGGTTCTCTACTGCTTCATTATGTTGATAGATGAAATTGAAGTGAAATGAAATTCGGAACAGTCACTGATTGTTGACCTACATTTTGGTACTCGTACAATAAGTAACAATTGGATTACGCGTAGATTGGCCCCTAGATCGAGTAATGCGCGTAAAAAGTGTCTCTTTTTTCAAACGTACTTATCATTTAATATACCATTGTAAATATATATTATTGAATATTTACAGGTAAACGTGGTCATCACACAATTCTGTGGAAACACCGAGCCACCGAGTGACATTTACCTGACCGCCCCGGCTCACCCGCGTTATGCAAGACGGCCACACGGCACACATTGATTAATAAGCTTATGCCTTATTCGAAGTACGTGGAATGTTCTTGAATCATCCCATATACCGGTTATTGTAAATAAGATTGTTGTTTACATAAATTTGCTAAATATGACTTAGAATATTTTGCTACTCGAAAATAATTCTACTTACAATGTCTTGTGTAGCAAATCTCACGCACACACACATACACACGCACCGAACATAATCATAAAATAATATACAATTTTAAGTTTCTCATTTTAAGTGACAATGTACTGTAATGTGTGTCTTATGACAAATAAAGATTATTTTTAAACCGATTCTATGTATATTATTATAATTGTGATATCTCAAAATGTATGTTATAAAAAAAACTTTAAACGCATAAGTGTATCATTTTTGGTTTGTGTTAGCATGATCTAATCTGCATTAATTTGAATACACTTTAACTAGCAGGTCTGATTACATTATGTTACGCCAAGTGCGGCTAGGACATATATGACTCACAGATGATATATATATATTATTAAATAATAATATATATCTGTAAAAATGTAATTCGTTTCGCTTATCGTAATATAGTAGCAAGAAACAAGAGACGAAGTTGACATCAGGTTGACAATCTCACCGAAGGTTCTATCAAAAGTCAACTGTGCAGAATTTCTCCCCTCCACCGAAGTCCAGCCGTGATAATTTTCCGTATCCTTGTTAATATATCAAAATAAAAACAATCGTGAGTACCCGTTACTCTTTCAATGCTAAATCCTGTAAAAATATCTTCATACATTTTATTGAGCACCATCTAATCGTAGTGTTACTGAGATCCCATTGCACAACACAGAAAAGTAATAACATTTAATTACTATAGATTAGCATATAATTAATTATACGTAATTATTTTTAACTGGTTTTTCTTAGTAATAGTTATCCAATATACAGGAATAAACTTTTCGTATATTTTAAATTTCAGTTGAATAACCGTTCATTATATAATTGCACAAGGGTTAATTCATAATTTTATTTGAATTGATATATAATTTTGTACTATCCCACCAGACTTTTACTCCATAATATTTATGATAACCCAACCCGCTGTCCAAGTACTGACTAGCAGATTTTGTACGCATTTGAGAACATTACGAAGAATGCCCAGGTTACATTTAGGTTATAATTATTGGTGCAGCATTCAAACCGAGTCCAGAGTTATTACTTAACCAGTGGAATTACAAGTTAGCGGTTAAAGCTACTTTTAACTTGTTTTCCTAATTTGATAGTGAAAGGAAATTTAAGATATCGTACTGCAACTGATCGTATACCGTTCGAATATCGGAATGTGCGTAAACACAAGTATATTACAAGAATACTAAGTCACAACACATTTTTTTTTCTATAGATACTCTTGAAACTTGAATTCGAATTAAAGGAACGGATACAATCGATTCAGAGAAAAATACATTCCGTTTTTTGCTAAAATGTTGAGTTGATTTAATGTAATTGATCTAGCTGTACGTATATGAACCAGGATATTATACAGGATGTTGTCGTTAAGCTTCTCCAGGTTCTAACTGCGAGAATGTTAATGAATATAATGAAAACTGTGATTTAACAACGAAGCATTTAATGAGCAAAATATATTTATGTTAATTTCATCAGTATCTTTATACTATTGATTGATGATTACAAGTAGCCTAGTGGATAGCGACCCTGACGAGTTTTTACTTTTTAGTCTTTTTAGCCCTGGCTTCGATTCCCGACCGAGTCAGAAGTTTATGTAACAGATAAATGTTTGTACTCGAGTCATGGGTATTGATAGTGTACAAAGAATGTGCACGTCCAAACTACTAGTAACTCAGGGTATCCTAGTGTGAGGGTGTGAAGGTGTAAGGCGTTTATTTATTTATTTGTTTTTATGAGCTCGTTATTACCTATATTTACATTTCAAATTCATTCATATCTGTTTAGAATACTTACAACCATTCATTGAGAAACTTTATATTTTTTATGTTATAATGGTAACGGCATTTGCAAATAATTAATAGTAGAAAAAACGATTACAATAAATACCAAATTATACCTAACGTGTATGCAAAAACGTGTATGAAGTGTATGAGTCTCGGCGTTTCGTGTCCTCCATGATAAATGACCTATTGGAAACGGAAAACAAAAAACATAACACTGAAGCTTCTTGAGTTTCTAAATAAATATTATTAGAAGTATATTAAAAATAGCTTACACAAGTTACTCGGCTGATTAATTCGAACACGACCTTTGTCAAGAGCCCTCCGCGTTTACGGCACGATTGCGGAAACTAGTTTGGCGTAACCGACCTAACTAAAACATGAGTAGGCATTGCCAAAATATAATGATATTTTAAGTAATATTTTAGGCTATTATATCCACAAGTAAATGTTATAGATGCGTATACGGATAAAATACTTATGTGTAGAGATTGTATTGCTAATGTACTTTTTTAATGGAAAACCAATGTTTATTTTTATATATAAACAATTTATTGTATGAACCTAAGCTAGGTTATTACAAGGGCATTCTCTTCCAGTCAACCTATGGTGTATGTGGTTACATTTTTGGCAGGTGGCAACAATAGAAACGATAAATAAAAATAAAAACCCTACATACATATAAATACATACATACATTTATATATGTAACGAATAGTAGTGATAACATATGGTTAATAATAATTCACGTATAATTAACACATTTTCTTGCAGGTAGCTAGAGACTGTATAGTTAAGTTGTTGTGAGAACTATTTAGAATCATCCATATGCATTTGCCAATTAAAACGCTTTAAGAGGAGATTCTATACCAGCAGTGGGACAGTTATGTGTTGTGGTGACGACGATGAATATTATTTCCACTCGTAGTACTTACATGAAAGAAGTTGTTTTCCTACTACCTAAGGATGTCTATGTCTGCATTGAATCCGCATTTTGTTATGTACAACGAATGATGCCAACAAGCCCGATTAAATATATAAATAAAGTATATATCGATATTTTTTATGTTGTTTTGTCCCTTAACTTTCTTAAAGTATCTAAAAGGTTGAAATAATATTTAAAATAGTTTATCTGTTAAATACATTTGTATTATATTGAAAAATAGTAAAAAAATCCGTGTTTTACTTGCAGCGTATTGCTTGTAGTTTCTTTCTTTGCGTAATACATGAAAAGCGAGTTGGTTCGATTTAATATTGACCTGCTTTAAGATGTAGGTTTTCTCTAGTGACTGAGGAGGCCTAGAGCGTGTTTCATCACGCTACTTCAGTGCGAATCAATGGAGGGATAGTGGCCAACCCAAGTGTACGAAAACTTTTGCAATCGGAAGTCGTCCGACATGACTTAACGACTGTTATCTAATAATGACCATCAATTAATTAATATCTAATAATAAGAATCTATCCAGTGAGTCAAAAAAAGCCAGTTACATATACATGATAATTAAATGTGATAAGCTTGTTCTGGTGGGTGCAACTCAGACATAAACCATCATCTTGAAAACACTTACAAGTTGTATAAATAGGACTTCAATCGACAGAATTATACATATATAAAAGTGAAGTTAATTAAAAATTGTTTACATTTAAATATTATATATATGTTGTACTCGTAGACGCATACCGTATATTTGTAAAGGCGACAGAATGTAGAGCCTGCGCGGACGTTGATGTCTAATGTACGGAGAGCTTTCCAGATAAGCTCTATCTTCACGTTAGCTCGGGTTGATTAATATTTTTCCGTATAATTTTATATTAAATAAACAAATATTTTTCCACCGAATATTATTCGTCTTCGTTATTACTAATTTCAGGGTGTTTAACAATAAAAAATTTGTATTTCGTATTAAAATCGAATATTCAGGATAAATATTTTAGGGATGAAATAACATCAGTTTAACGCTTAGAAACGATTTCCAAAGTTCTATTTTCGCAACGAAACCTACAAATCAGTAAGAAAACTTAAATCAAGAACCACTACTGCCTTTTAATTTAAAAATTTATGAAAATTTAAAATCAAACCAAAAAAAATTTATGAGGGTCAAAATCGACCAGCTGAACTAAACATTGAGAGCTGAATTAAATATTACCTACTTAATTATCCGTTCCTTATCCAAATCCTTAAATTTAAATTTATTAATGTATTGACACATCGAACATAAAAACGCGCAACGTCCGGGGTGATGTTGCAACATGTCGTGATATATCGAAAGATCGCCATTTAAAAAATCTTACCTTGACATGTCACGGCACTAAACACTATCACGACGAAAACGCCCCACAGGGCACATAAGCCTCTCATTTTTCGGGCACATCCGGAAAATCTTGGTTGTAGCATTTTCACTCACACTTTCATAATAGTACTGTCAGAGTTAGAACACAACACAACGGTGCACTAGAGTTATTTCACTGTTTGTGATTATTTTGGAGCATTTCGTTTTCGTGCCAAGTGAAAGGTGATGTTATCAGGTCGGCGGTCGGCGGCTGACTGAGAAGGTGTGTGGCAGTTCTGCGCGTACGCAGCGCTTACTTGTCAGGTGTACGTAACTGTTTGTTGACCCACTAGCTTTAAATATGGTTATGCTTTGATTTCATTGATAACTCATAGCCCTTTTATGGTGGATATTGTTATCTAAATTTAGATGCAAATATATAGATGGAATTCCAATTTGCAGTTGACTAGAAGGTTCATTTAATTTTTTAGATAAAAATGTATATCAATTATAATTATATATTGATAACGCCATGTTGCTGGCACAACTACTATAGATTCTGAGTACCGTGAGTATAGAACAACAGCGTCTCACACCTGGTAGGTTTTAAGATAAACGTGAAGAGGATGAAAATAATATTATATTTACATATTAATTGTATATTGCTGATGATGCTAGTTATGAAGTTTTTGACGAGTACGAACAAAAAATCCAACTAGATAAGTCCAACTTCAAGACAGAGTTCACTTAAAATATTAAACTAGTCGTTCAATACTTGGAAAACTACGGCACATTACCCCATCGAGTGTCAGAAAGTGAAAGTCTCTAAGCATTATAAGTCATCTTATGATGTCTGAAGACTATGGTCCCAAAACGTGGTTATTCAAGAACACAAACTTCCTTAAAAGTTCAACTTTTACAAATTTATATGTTCGGAGTATTAAAAAACCTTACCATTTTTAAGGTGCTTAGTTTATTTTACCTATGTATAAAAAAACTGACCATTCGAAATGTGTCGTACCTCTGGCTACCAAACCCGCTTCACTTTCAAACTCGGTCGCGGGCACACGGACGCTATGTAAGGGCTAGTTTCCACGAGAGCTTTTTTTAACGTTAACACCGCCGCTAAAACGTCGCTGCACACGGAAGTTCCTTCAAAATAATTGTGATTCGAAATTACTGTTATTTAGGCACTTAGTTATTAGTTTATTAGGCACTTAGTTCTTTCGATGCGGATTATATTCATTTTTTTCTATTACGATATAAGCGTTGAAATATCGATCCATCGGTATAATATAATAGTATGCGTTGTACACGTACGTGTTCATTGATAAATAATTAAATACTACTGCTAGACAGTTGATTTAAAGGCACGCATACAAATTAATATGTACAATTATACCTACAGGTTTTTTATACACACAAAAAACTAACAGTTTGAGATATAAAGTCTATTATGTCTAGATCACTTGGATAAAAAAGTAACATCAATTGTGATGTTGATTGTATGCAAATATTATGTACTCGCTTAACACATTGCAATAGGGTCATAATCAGCGTGGTACTAGCCCAGCGATCTAACAGAGAGGATCTGCCATCATCATGTCGTCCGTTATTCTGCAGGTGGCAAGTGGCAAGCTTGAAAGGAATGACGATAGAGGCTATTACAACTAGGCGCGGCCTGACGAGTGGGCAGATAATCCAAATCATAACCCCACCCCCCATCATAAACGTCAAATTTGATAACCTTATTAAATTCTACAGTATTACAAAATAATAATAAATTGTTGTCTTATTATTAAAATTGTTAAATGCTTTCTATTAATTTCTTGCGTAAGAGTCATATATACTCGAGTTATTTTAGTATTTAGATGTTTCTAAGATTAGCGTGCACAGAAATACAGAAAAACAGACAGAAACTCTAATATGGATTTGAAGTTTTTAATAAGACAACGTGATTTAATATGCCCTTGGAAACGTAAGCACTCGTAGTAAGTTCTTAAAGGCCACTAGCACTAGTATTGGCCACCCTGGAGGGCGCTGGAAACAAAATTAACGATGACTGCCATTTGTAGATCAGCTAATTTACTCTCGCAAATAATATAAACTCGACTTGTTTTAGGTTGCGATCCGGATCTTGATTTAAAAAAATTACATATATCACAATATGTTTACATATATCACAATGTGTTTACATATATCACAATATGTCTACATACTTTTACCAAGACATTTGATTCCGGGATTGAGGTTGTGTCACGTGTGACACGTCACGGTCATACGCAGTGAAAACGTTAAAAATGACTAAGTCACATAAATGTTTGCCTCATTAAAAAATAAAAGAAAATATCTGAAGAAAAATATTGAGTTTGTCCTCTCTTTCTCTGATTGTCACGTACCATTTCTGGTCAACAGCCTCGCCGCAACATAAAATACACTGATATCCTTTATCCCGTTGTATTTTGTGACTATTCGACGTAGCGCCACCCTGCAGGGAACCGCAATTTAACATTATCATTTCTCACTGTAGCTATAGCGCCTAAATTTATAAGATTGGCGCCAAATTGGCTCAAATAGCATGATTACAAAAATGAAATCATATCAATAATAATATGCTCTTTGGAATTTAATAGAGGCTCGTTTTTCCGAGACCAATCCTGGTACTTATGGTAGGTTGACTTTCTGAAAGTGTCTATAAAATATATACTTATTACGAATATACAATCCGAGTTGTAATCGATTCTCACGAATTGAACTCGAACGAAAAGTAACTGACTCGCACGAATCAAGCCGACTAGGTCGCCATCTTTAATAAACGTACAAGGCGTTACGCGCTTTTTACTGGCTTCAAAAAATGAAGAAATGGTATGATTAATAAGCTTTTTTTTGTTATTTTCTTTATTCTTTCTTTTGCTCACTCTCTCTTCAGCCGTTTTGCGTAACAATTTTTTTTTAATATGAATTCCAGCGAGATGGTTCCCTGTTGTTTAACATGTTTAAGATCTGATCATGAGATCTGGAGTTAAACTATAAAACCATTAATCTAAACTAATGGCGGTACATCAATGGTAATTTAAATTGTTCCTATTTATAGTTATTGTGCGAAATTATACCTGGAAAAGCTCAGAAGCTTACACGCTCGCACCGGTATTCCCTGCGTAGCCAGTCCAGACCATCATAAAATCATTATCATTAAATGTTTAAAACAAACCGATTATAAAATGCCATTGTAAAGCAAAAAAAAAATATTTGTACTAATTAATTAACTAATTACTTGATTGATGATCAAGTGACTGAGAATTAAAATTAGTAAAAACAAGGTTTTATATCTGTGCTAAAAGTTCTGCGGTCACATTTGGAGTTGAGGTGTCGTTGCCTTCATATGCGGCGTGCGACCACTGAGGACTGACCCATACGAGGGAAATTTGGGTTCCGAGGAAACCCTCCGTACTCGAACAGATATTGAAGGGAGTCGACAGCCCCCTGGTAGTAAGCCCTGTTGTTAAACGAGGTAGATTGAGGTGTGGGTACCCACACTCTAATGTTCTACACTTACGCCAAAATTTACGTGTAGTTCACACTAGATAGCGTCCACAGCTGTCTGCTTTCCACGCCATTATAAACAGGATGGTTAATTACGTGAGAGTGAATAAGGAGGAACAGGAACTACTGATGGTCATCCTGCGCGATTCTACTTTCACCAGTTTCCTGTAATTATAGAAAGCTTAATCAGACAAGTCTGGTCGCTGTTTGTCGCTATTTTCCGAAGATTCTTTGAATTACCTCATTCATGAAATAGCTGAGAAAATAGTGCAGTGTAAGGTGGATTTTAGGAAGCGTTTATAGCCTGATAGCTTGTGTCGAACGCAAGTGATCGATTAGTAAGTTTTCTAGGGCGATCGCTAGATCCATGGGTGGCTGCTAGTAGCAAGATTTATGAACGATTTATTGCTTCGTGGTGCACTTTATTTATTACCGTTTCGGTTACTACAATTAACTATTCAAAGAAACTGTAAATATTTGAGTATAAATCGGATACCTAAAATGTAAATTTCAAAAAGTATTGTAGGCAGCAAGTCCGACACGTACTTGGCCAGCTAGGTTGACTATGCCCTTGTAGTGTTAACTAGAGGTGACAAAACTTTTAATATGTGTCTGGTGTACTGTGCAGGGAGAGTTGGTTCCTGGCAGCTATGTTTCAATTTGGTTTGTAAAGCGAAGTATAAATGCCAACTGATAATAGCTAAACCTTAAAAACCAAACGATTGAACAGACGTACCTTTTCAACGTACATAAACAGAAAATCACAATATTGAACAACTCAACACATGGTAAATGGAGGCGGGAAATTTAGTGATCTTTTGTATCGTTGTCGTATCTCATATAGTACCTGAATTTCCCTTGAAGGGAAATGTTATAATGTATGTTTATTTCGACACCACCCTCCTCAGTAGTCTTCCGTTTAAAATGGGGATACTCCAGGATTCATTTGAAATTTTATAAAGGCAGTTGGCCTTAAACAGAGCCATCTAGCGAGATAACTTATAACAAAGTTTTGGATAACATAATAAATAGATGGCAGTAGTAGCAATAAATAAAAATAAAAATTAAATTATGCATGCAATCAGTTTCAAAGCTATTTTAAATTGATTTTTTTCGTCAGTTGTTCTTTGTTTGTTTTTATTGTTAATACATAATTAATCCAAATCTTTGTTATGATAGCTCAAACCTGTTATATTCGTTATAATCAAACCTTTCAGTGTCATCTGTATGCAATACTACAAAACTAGCAATGAGCTTCATAATATTATAGATGTCAACAGATGGCGCTACAATCTCCATTAAATAATTAATTGTTGTTGAAATATTTATCTGTATTTACTATAGGATGTAAAAGAAAAAGTACGCTGTATTCAAGTTAAATGCTATTTGAACAGGAAGAAAATATAAAAAAAATGTTATATTGCTTAAATAATAGATGGCGTTAGTAACTTAAGTACTCTTGATCTTAAGCTAAAGAATCTTTCGAGATCCAATAAACATTTACATAGTGTTTGTTGTATGGAAGAATTCATAAATATTGAGCTTAATTTCAAGTTTTGTCAACGGCTTAGACTTCGACGTGTACTAACTTAGGGTTTACAACACAGGTTTTAAGCTAATTGAACTGATGTGATAATATGTTTGGAATTTAAGCAGTGCTTTGCATTCTTGTTTATCTTGAATGCATATAACGGATCAATTTGAAAAAGGTGAGTTTATTTTTTCTTCCATGGAGTTGTATATTTTCTTCAAATTTAAGTGTGACCAAACGGCAACTATACACTTTTAAACAAAGTAATAGTTTTCCTAACCATTCGAAGTTTATTATGTAGTTTACAGCGGCCCCCTCTGATTTATTTAAGGTTAAACAAAATTATAATATGTATATTATTATTCAAATTTTTTACCTTGATTAGACATCATTAGGTACATTGATATTTTACATAGTTTATCATCTTTTTTTTACGAGGGGGAAACCCTCAAAAGGTACCCGGTGTCGCTCCCACGTTTTATGTGGGATTTGCACCGCACTAAAACCCCCTCCGGTAACCTTCCTTGGTATCTCCGATAGAGGACTCCGGGATTTCCGATGAAACGCAACCACAGTCCTCTCAAGACGATGCCACTGTCAGGTTTAGCCGGGGAAGGTAGTCATCGTCATTCCCGAGGCCGCTAACCGAACGATTCCTGCGCCCGCTCTTAACACCCGCAACCCCGGAAAGCCCCTCACAGTCACCTCTTACAACAGAGAGCGGATACCGTAGCGCGTATTCTGGTCCCGAGCTACAGGAAAAATATTTTATCATCACAGTATTCACGTGTACTCACTACATACCAAATTTCATTACGATCAATCAAGCTGTTGTTGAGTTATAACGGAACCTACAGACACAAAAAAAATTAAATACATTGTCAAATTGATGTCAGTCATAATACGAATAAATATTATGAAATTTGTCAAAAAAAAAAATTGTACCGACTGACAAACACTACAGAAAATATATATTAAATAAATGTAATATTCCTTATAATAAATAACTTTATTCTTTATTTGTATCAACAGGAGGCTGATCAACATAATATAATTAAATATTATCACTGCAGATAAGTACGTGAATAATCGCTAATAATCGGCCAGTCGTCTGATCATCAGAACAAATTGCGTGAAGATAAGAAGTGTACGACTGATTACCACATAATTATGTAAAATACTTAAGTAAATTTAAATATTCATAAATTGTTTTTGATAAACACAATATTGCAGACCACGGAAGGAGTATGTTAACAACAAAATGGCGTGTATTCCGGCTATATCCTACGCATGTAATCAATTAGATACGGCCAATCGCTTCGGTGTTCAATAATGCCTCCAGTAATAAGAATTTTTATGGGACGAGTTTAGAGTAATACTTATTTATAACTTAAAATTGGTTGCGTAATTGCTTAATAAACGGATTTAGCTTTCACATTGGCAACGTGTCGGTGTGATACGTGATACGGACGTATATAGAAGACGGTGGTCACTTAACATCAGGTAGTATGTTTGGTTATTTGTTGGATATTTAATTAAAAAACGTGATTTGGGAAATTGAAAAATAGTAAAAAGAAGACAAGAACACTGAAGTACTATTGGGCTAAATCAAATAATAATAAATATGTGTGTATTTCTGTTCATAACATTAAATACTTGTTCGTTTTAAATACTAGTTTTAACTAACTTTGAGAGGTTCTTAGGAGAGATTCCTAGAGAGCTTTATGAATTGAGTTACGTTCAAAAATTGGATTCATATAATTAAATTAAAATTTAAAAACAACTAATAATTTAAAAATTACAGTACTTTTTTTAATCACGGATTGTCCCGCAGAATCCGAAACATTTGGCAGTCACAGTATTGAACATACCAGGGATGTTATGGAGTTTCGTAACCGTAACCGAAACTATCGGATATCCGAAATAAAAATATATCCGAAACCGTAACCGAATCCAATAAAAAAG
>DWPT01005986.1:0-11797 GCA_018251895.1 Agathymus mariae mariae
TTGCAATATTATTAGATAATATTGATGTCCTATTATATGATTGAGCTGCCTACGAGCCAGGCCAACAACTGCCATCTAACTAGACATCAATCAAATATATTTTTATTTGTTTCAGTTATAATGTTTAGAAACCATATTTCTAGTTTGGCAGATATCCATTTGGTAATTAGCCACCTATGAACACAGAAACAAAGACCAGTAAAAAGATTTTTTGTTATCATTCTTGTTATCCTTCAATTTAACTGTTTTATGTCTGTTGTTTGTTCTTAATATATTAATATGCCATATGTTTAATAGCATACTAAATTTAACTTTTCAATTATTGCTAGGTAAGTTAACATAAAACTAATATTTAATGGATAAATAGCCCGCATTCATATTCTCACTTTATTTTGTTTCATATTTATATTTACATAGCTATTTGTTTGTTTGTACAATTGTAGTAATACAACAGCTGAAAACACCTAATGCCTGAAATGTTATTGTAAAAAAGGAAGTACTAAATCTCACATAAGGCAATCGTAAATAAAAAATCCTAATAAAAAATTCTCCCAAAAAAACAACATAAATGAGTTATTATTATAAAACTATAAGCAGAAACGTACCCCTTGCTATTCTTCCTTTTACTGGCTGATCTTTTGATGGCAGCATTTTTACTTTGCATATTTGCTCGTTGCCGTATTGTTAGTGGCATTGTATATGTTTTTATAGATTATTATTTCATGTATCTATATCACAATAATAATCCATTTAATATATACCAGACGGGAACTTTAAATGGGTAGGTAATTTGTTACGTTTTAGAAGTGTCAAAATTACTGAAGACGTATCGTAATCACAGACTAATTACAGATTTTACTTGAATATTATCAATGTCAAGAAGAGTGCCAAAAAATGACAATAGTTTTTCTAAGGAAAATATTGTACAAGCTAGCTACAAATATAGTAATCTGTGTGTCGAAATCAGACAAAATATACACTATGCTGTCAAATAAAAACTGTCATTAACTGTAATAATTGTACAAATAACAGATAACTAAAATGTATTTTAATCGTAAAATGCGTCTTTATGTCATGCACAAAGATTTATTGGGAACTCTATTCAAGAAATTTAACATTTCTTGAGATTTTGAATGGCTGCACTGGTCCAAAATGTAAAATTCCATTTATCTTGATAAAGTTTTACATTAAACACAACTACAAGCAAATCTTCTTTCCATTCCTGGAGTTTTACCTTACATTGAAAAATAATATATTATGTACAACAGGTTTCATTTGTTTTTTTATTCTGTACACACAATAAAATTCCATAAAAAAAATACATACGTATGAATAGTTTTATGTGAATTATTCTAAATTGATTGCGAATTAAATTTAATATTGATTGCTGAAAAGTAAACATGGTTGATACTATTTCTATTGGTAATATATTGGCCATAGAGATGAAAAATAGTAACGCGTTTGTAATTCGGGTGTAGTGAAGATGACAAGAGATTACTATTGGTCTTTGGCGGAAATTAATTAATGATTTATGGATATTTATGTATATGGATATGCGAAAAAGCTAAGATTAAAATCTCCATAGTTCTCGTAGCGTTGATAAAACCATTCGTTATTTCTATGCTACTATAACTACATATAATAAATTATAAATAAAAGTACTTGTTATATTAATTCCATCATACTTAATTTAAATGGCATAGCAGATTTATTTTCTATTAAATTAAATTATTTGACACAACTTACTATACAAAATTCACTGAAATAGTTCAATGTCTGCAATGTGTACTCAAATAAAAATCATTTTAACATACTGCACATTTATTAAAAAATAAATAAAAATAGGATATCACGTCACAAATACAATTTAACGTACAGAAACTCCCTATCTAACAAACAGAATCACCTACAAAATAAGTAGGACTGTACATAAGATAAACTTCTACAAAACGTAACTTCGTGGGAATGTCATATACAGTTAATATTAATGACATAGAAAACTGCTCTGCAAGCAAAAACAACTATCAGTTTGCATGTAAGCATTTAATTTAATACAGTAAATATGTATTATCTATTACTTCAACATCAAAAATTCATAGACAAATCAGGATTTCTTTAAATAAAGGCAAAATTTAAACAGTTGACTTATTGGGGTTTAGTATTTGTTACATAACTTATAAATGTATCTGAAACTTACTAATCCGATATGTAATTTGGATATAATGTAATTGTACAATATACTTAAAGTGTAGTGTATTTAACATTTAAAGAGTAACAAGTACAAATATTTGCTATATTGGTAAACAATTTTCGATAATTTATATAAAAAATTCAATTACATCATATGCCAAATTTAGTCCTATTCTAAGCTATGACATAAACAGCAATACTCTTGGATACAACTTATCTACTACAATAAAAAGACTGGTCTCTCTGTGAAGCCTAAAAACCTCATGGGTATGTTTGAAACTTAACCAAATGTGGCCAACACCAGTCATAAAAATTGTTACTTTCATAGTTCTCAAAATCTTACTAAATTTATCTAAAAATAGTCTACTTTAGCTAATTGGTACATATACCAAAGCAAACACTGTTCTTATACATACAATTAAGTAACATTGTGCATATTAATTTTTGCATCTGAACATAATAATATAATTTAGTTGTTACAATTCAGCTTCCTATGCCTCTTTTTTAATGTAACTAGTCGACAAATGAGCAGGTAGGTAGTCACTGTCGTCCAGACTTTAATAACACTGAAAGCACTGTCAAAGTGTTGTTGATAGAAAGGGAAGCAGTGGACCCATATTATGACTGGCCATTTTTCTGTCCGTCCAACTTTGTAACTGACTGACAAGCTGCTTAGTAGAACTATTCAGTTGAATCTTTTGAAATGTAAAACTGATGTTACAAGTCTTTATTATATTGGGAGTTTCTTCCCGTTTCTTAAGAGACTACTCATGATAGATTTGTTGGCGCAGTGGTGTAGCTTGATTTTTAGAAAAGTATAAAAATAATCTGTATAAAAAACTATAAAATATCTTTTAGCAATGGAAATAAGGTGCAGGAAAGTCAATAAGCTAATCTTTTGTCCAAAACTAACACATTTAATCTACAGTAACAAACAACTACCGTGGAAACTATTTGGTGCTGTGTATTCACATTCGCCTGAAGTAAAATTTTTTTGATAGGTGATAGAAAAATTTGCTTTAACCGTCATACTATCTAAGTCAAAGAAGAACATGGTTTAATATTCTCATTCCATTTTAAGTCTTATTTACAGGTTTAGAAATAATATGCTGAGAGAGAGTATTTCCTGCTTGCATTAAAGAGTACATTAAGTGCAATAAATGCATTTATTTCCTCCTCCTCGACCGTACCATTGTCCAGCCAGGGTCAGAGTCTTCATCCATCGGCTCTGGATTCTGGTTTGAGGATGATGCAGATGGTGTACTATTTGTAAATTCTTTTGGAGGCTCATCTTCTTCACCACTGCTGCTTGTTGTATCATCATCAGGATTACCATGGCACTGTAAGGTCAAATTTATCTATATTTCTCTGTCCAAAAATAAAATTCACAAACTTTGTAAGAGAGCCAGAACATAATGAAAATTGTGCTGTCAGATTCACTTAAAAAAGAAAATAAAGCATTGTAAAAACTGGTAGGATTATCCAAAAAATCTATATAATATGTAACTTAACAATGAGAATAACAATTATTTATATTTAATCCAGAGCAGCTGTAACTCACTTGTGGTGGCACTGAGTCATGGATTGGCTCACTGAGCCATTTCTGGCATTTAGGCAGTGCCTCTATTCTGGTGCGCAATTCGTCATGGTGGCCATCTTTTAACAGGCCGAGGTAGAGAATGAGAAGAGATGCTACTTCTGTAAATCAAAATTGGTCATCAATAACTACACTATGTCTCTTTTGCCCTGTCGTTGATACTTGGCTAATGATGCTTTAGCCTACTGCAACGAGACAGAATAACGCTGGTTAAATTAAGTAGAGGCTTGGGATATGGATAGATAAAATAATTATTTCATTGAAATATCTTAAGTGTATTAAGTACAGCTCTCACCTCTCGGAGAGTTGTCATGACAAACTGTCTCAAACTCCTCATCCATGAGGTCTTCTAGGAGTTCTTGAAGATCATCTACATCAATGATATTTTCAACACAATATCTCGCTACATATACAGACATCAGTTGTGCAGTCTGGAAAATATAGAGAACTTCAAATAAACATACAAAACTCGCACTCCGGTACATAATTAAATATACAATTAAAAATTATATTCATTTATTACAATGATTTGATATTTGTGTACTACTACCTGTATATTTTAAAATTATTCCGAAATCAGCTGATGTATAGGTAGTTATATATAAGATATATTTTATGAAATTAAACTATCCCACATCAGGTGATAGTAAAGTTACAATTTTCTTACTTTTTCGCCACCTGGAGCGCCCATTCCATGTTCTACGGCCAACTGTAAAGCCGTCCAGTTGTTAAGTACCAGATCTACGATGGGTTTGAAGTCGTCGTACAACATGTTTAGATGTAGCTCGGATGTAGCGCGATCGATTAAACCTTTCACACAGTCATATTCATATTTGTTTGCATCAATATACAGTTAAATTATTACAAAAACATAACATAACCTTTACGCCATAATTGCCATAGAGTAAGTTTAATATCTTTTAATTTGCTGTCAAAAATTATATAGACTAAATAACATAGTACAGTTTGTAACGATGATGAAGCAAAGCGGCCACATATCCTATTATACTATTACGACGGCAGCTAAGATTAGATTAACCTTCTATTGAAATATTATAATAACATTAACGTAGCTCTGAATAACTTAAAATGTGTAGATTATATTGAACTAAGTGGTTGAGCTTCCAGCCCAACATCAAAATAATCAGCTTTTACCTTGAGATCTGCTTATCAAATAGTTAAAATATGTATAATGTAATGTATAATCTTTATGTAAGAGTCTGTATAATCTTTTAATCTTCAAAAACCCATGGACTAGAATAATAGATGATTATATCATTTTTTAGCATTTGATGTACCAATTTTTAAAATAGCAACAATTACCGCCCCCCTTCCACTCACATTTACACCCACGACACACATATAAATATTTCTTATCATATCTATGTTTACTATTACACTTTTTAGTCCATATATACAACAACCATAGAAGCTCTATGCTCTGTGCTCGCATGGTAGTCGTAATAAATATTGTACCATACCGGTATTATCGATATATAAAATAAGAACAATTTCGCCTGACGGTAAATGATGAAGAATTTCTAGATTTCCATCGCATCAACTATATATACTCTTTTGTACCGTACTATAAAGAAACGTGTAATAATAGTGGTGATAGTACCTAATATATACAATAGTAAACAGTGGGAATTAACTACAGTACGGTATCGGTTACATTAATTAAACTAATAATATCATTTCAAATAAAGTATATACTGTGCAGTACATAATTTTGAATATTGTCCTGTTGACATTGACATATGACAACTTTCATCAAATTAAACTTTTATTTGACAAGTGTAAACAAAGTAAAACGGCGCGGGCTCTTTTCGGTTGATTTGCAGAAACAAAATATTCTTGAAATGCACGAATAATCATTTAGATACTACAACTACATTTAATAAAATGGCCGAAGATATAAACGTAATTTTTATCGTGCCAAAAGGGTGTAGTAATGAAAATGAATGTTCAGAAGAAATGAAACTAGCTTTCACGGTTTGTATGGTTTAATTTTAATGGATTAATAATGTTATGTATATTCTATTAGGTATCTTATTTTTCATAAAAATCGGTTGTATCAAACATAAAGTGGATAGTATCAGGCGTACTTTGCGGCAAATTAATCGTATCAAACATAGCGAAGAACTGGCATAAATTAAAAAGGCCCAAAGTGCATCTTGAATTGTTTTCATTGTAGTCATGTGAACAGCATTGCGGTAGTGGTCTGAATGCCACTTGGAAACATGAAAAAACTTGGAAAAAGTTTGATGCCCTGACTAAGAAGGATGTCATAGTTCTATCAGAGTTTGAAGGTGAATTCTTTGAGAAACTTCGGACTTCTAAATGCTTGTAAGTACAAAGTTTTTTAATAAGACATATAATCGCTTTAAATGTTTTTAATAAAACCATCTCCTCTAATAATATTTGTCTATTTATATTTAATTATTTTCAATGTTTGTACCTATTAAATTGGCTTTTTAATATTTTTGTTATTCTATATGTGTTTGGAATGATATATCACAGTAACAAGCAACATCAAAATCCCTTTATATTGTGTTTTTAAATAATAACTAAATGCTTTTCACATAATAATAAATAGCAATCTATGTATAAACATTTTAATATCAAATTCATTATGAAAGTCTTTTACAATTCATTTATCCTTATTTTTAAAGATAATATATACATACTTTTATACAAATAATAAGCTATTAATGGTAAGATAGTTTCTACATATTGTACTCTTGTTAGTTAAATATTTTTAATATTTCATTCCAAGTTGACATAATACTATTTTGCATGTATATAAATGAAATATATGTTGTTATTAATGATTTGTTTAAAAAATATCATGACAAATGTTGAATACCAGAAAGAACTAAATAATATACTGAAAACTTTGTTTCTTTAGTCTGCCAACCTAGGTCTTGCCAACATATTCTACAATAGCCCGTTTCTTTGTGAGTTTTCCTTGATTTAGCTATGAGCTGAGAAGCAGACCATAAAAATTATCTTTGATTGTTTGAACTAGATTGGTGGGTCCAAGATGTTTATCCTGTTGTCTGACTGAAGGCACACCGATACCATCGGGACCAGAACCAGTCTACACAATAGCTATGAGAGGACTTGTGATTACAGCTAGTGGACTCTCTAAGCAGCAAAAGGTAATAGAAACAGTTTAAGAAGGACAATATATATATATAAGTATGAAAAGCTATTGTATCCCAAATACAATTTCTCATTGTACATATACTTTTATTCTTTTCAATAGGGTTAAAATTATTTTACTAGTGGTGTCCATATTATGTTTATATTATTGTATGAATTGTTGCTTTAAACAATTACACCAACATGATATAAGCTATGAAAATCAATAGTGGAAATTTAGTTAAATTGTGTTCAATAGTAATTAATTTTTGTAGTACTATCTAAATGTGGGGGTAATTAACGCTGCTGGGGTGAAACAGCTATTCTAATTAAATGATAAATCAGCAATAAGTGTGGGTAAAAATAGATCACATAAGATAACAATATTGAAAAGTTTAGAAACCTTCTATAGGGTTCATATGTATGGTACACCAGTGTGGTAGATATTGTACTAGAGCTAGTTGACTGTAGCAGATTTGCTGTGGCCATCAAAGTTGTCTAAGATTACTTTTATTACTCTTATAGGAATTAAATGTTACATTAAGATGAGATTTATTAAAAAAATTATAATAATCACTTAGTTCTGTAAGCGATTAAAATAGTTGTATCATATAATATCTTTATTTGTTATGCAATTATTATTTTCATAATATACTATATATAGTGCAACTATTTCCAGTGCAAGTGATTTTGTTCTCTGAATATCAGCAGTTTCATCTCAAAGTAAAGGGAAGTGTGTCACTTATGTTGCAATGCTTTAGATGACACTCAGTGTTTGGCAAGATTAAGTCCAAACAAGGTGTAGTCAAACTTATTTTTCAGCATGATAGGAGTTGGATTTGCAATTTGGGTGTGCAAAGAGCTTTATCCATTTGCTGTTCAATGTCACATGGCTTTGTACCATCCACTTTAATACCAACAATTACAGTGGGTAGTGGCAGATTGGTTTAATTGTTTGGCTGGCCACAAACTGACTGAATTAACTATTAAATATTTTTAGTGTTCTAGTATGGTTGCAGCATTGATGAGTCACTTTATAGGCAAGTTCCAATTAACTTATTGTTTGTTGCTGTGTTGGTGATACTTAGTCTATAGTTACTGATAGGTGGTTGTGAGCAGCCAGTGTCTGATGTGCTCAATTGCTGACTATTCATTAAAAAGATTTTAAGAAGAGAAATTAATTTTAAGACATCTATATTTCTTAAGATATTGGTTTAAAGTGTTGGTTTGAAAGTTGAGTACCCTTTGAAATTTTTCTTGTTGTATTCTAATAGTGTGATCAGTTGGGTGTGTTCTCAGGAAAACATCAAGAGGAAGGTGGAATGGATGGGTGGTCTATACAACACTGTCCTGACAGAAGATACTACTCACCTTGTTTCGGACACAGTGCTGTCTGATAAGTATATTGTATGTTTTATTTTTGCATATGATTTAGTTGCATTAAAATAATTGGAACCAAAACCTTGTGGACTTTGTAACTGTTGGCTACAGTGTACTTACTGATATGCTTATGAAGATTATGCTTATTTTGGCGTAATTACAGAAGTCTGTAGAGAAGGGTATACACGTGATGTCTGAGAGCTGGGTACGAGCAGTATGGGAGAGCTCTCTGCGACTCAACATCCACGCGTCTTCAACCGACTTTGACAACCATAAGCTGCCGCCATTTGCAAACCTTCAGGTATTTATCTTAAATATATTCTGTTACACAGAAACAAGTTGCAATATGGTCGTGTTGAATGTTTATTTAACTGTTGTGTACCCTTAAATATGTTAACATGAATTGCCTATGTTGTGGGTCGCGTAAACGTACAGAAATCACACCATCACAAACACTTGTAACCAGACCACAAATGTTTATCTGTCACATGAATGTTTCAGGAATCTAACTCTTCATTTGGCATGCAGGAGCACCAAAAACTGGGTTACGAGGCCTTCAAACAACATTTCTTCATGTTTATTAAATATTTTATATTATATATTGGTGTGTTAAATGTTTACACACTTTCCCGATATGATGCCCTGGGTGATTATTTTCGAACCCATGAAATATACTATCATAATTTGCCTCTTTAGTTATATAGTTTCTTCCGTTACATGGACACATAGTAGTTGTTTTTGTTTAGATAACTACGTCGGGGATAATGAAACGTGAAAAACAGAACATCATGAAACTAGTTAACGAGAATGGAGGAGTGTTCTCCGGAGCTTTCCAGAGTGAGACCACAGACATTGTCATACTGACTAAGTAAGTAACATTTTATCATATGTATTTATTCATATTATGACTGCCAGAGCGTTTAGCAAATAGGAGACTGGGGATGGTAAGTGGTAACCGCCGTCTATGGATGTCCATGGTTGGTTGAGTAAATTGTACGCTAGACAAGTACAACCAAAGAAATGATTCGAATCCATTCTTTCAGGGATGGTGTGGGTAGTGAAAAGTACAAAGCGGCGCTCGAATACGGCAAGGCGTGCGTGCTGCCCGCGTGGGTGGTGGAGTCTGCCGCGCGTGGCCACGCCCTCCCACTGGCTAAGTACCGCGTGGCCGGCGCGTCGACCTCCTCACCGCTGGCCGAACATCGCCTGCCTGATATGAGTGAGTCGATATATCTGTAGATATGGTTAATATATGTGATAGCTGGTGCCAAAAGTTCATGAATCCTTGAGGCAGAGGGCAAGTTCAGCGGTCACCATGTCGACGAGTTAAGATTGTCAACTAATTTGAAAGACAATGAGTACTGGGTCAGTTTAATAGAGCGTGCTTTGTGCCTCATCAATTACTAAGAATTAAACTTGTACTATTACGTCCATTTAATTGTCATCAACACTACGTTACATCGAGAAGAGACATCGAAATTTCACATTGGTTTTAGGTTTAAACTTCTCCCGGATAACTAACGTGAAGCCGCCTAGCAACTTCGTGGATGAATCTCGGGCGGTGGACGTCTCCACCATGTCGGCTAAGATGAAGCTGTCTCAGGAGGCCAAGAGGACCAGCGAGGACTCGGCCTGGGAGCGGGAATTGGCCGCCGAGTTCGAAAAGTTCGACATGAGCCAGCTGAAACGGACTGGCCCTATTTTTGATGGATTTTGTGTAAGTACCTTTATGGCCTGACCAGGATAATATCACCGCAATAATTTTTTTTTTGTAATTATTTTATTGTTATGTTGTTTTAAAAGATAACACACAGTACGCAATGCAGCATTAATATTTTGTTGTTGGATGGATGTGGCGAAATACTCACGGGCGCTTCCGTGCCCCAGAGGGCACGTCCAATTGTCCGTCTTGGTTGTTATGACTTGTTGGCAATCGTTAGTCACCTCAAATCTGAGAGGCTGCCCTTCCGTTGGCTTCACTTAGATCTTTGAAAGCATTATAAACTGAGCGGGTGTTTTTCATCAAGCCAGAGCACAAAATTTGCCCAACTAGACGGGCGTATATAAACTCTAGTTCGTCCACATCTAAAATTTTAACCATTACACTTAACTGTTTCATCACATCTACGCATGTGTAGTAAACAACGCGTTATATATTGTTTCATGTCATACAGATATGGGTGACGGGTTTAGAGGGTGCGACACGCGAGCGTGCCTTCACGTTAATATCTCGCGGCGGCGGCGTCCGGTACGAGGAGCCGCACTCGCGCGTCACGCACGCGGTGGCGGGCTCGCGCGCGGCCGCGGCGAGTGCGCGACGCGCGTTGCCGTCCGTGCCCGTGCTGTCGCCGCTGTGGCTCGCGAGGAGCGCGCAGGCCCGCGCCGCGCTCGACGAGCGAGAGGTCCGTGTGTTGTTGACTAGTACTCGGACTGTTCATTCGTTTCAATGGTGTAAAGTTGGTAAACGGCACGTGGGTCGGACTTAGAATGACAGATCAGATTTCTTTTACAAACCTTATTTTATTTTCAAATTAATTAATAGGACGCTCATATTTATTGCACTAAATTTGGTTCTTATTTGTTTTAGTTCCTGATAGAAACAAAGTCCGTGACGCCTGTAAAGAGCGCGCGTAAACCGCGCATCGAACCCGCGTCCCCGATGAGCAAACGCAACCTGCAGCTGCTGCGGCGTGCGCCGCTCGACCTGCCGCCCCCACTGCCTGAAGTACTGGAGCCCGCTGCGACCTCCGGGCAGGATGAGATTGTCAACCATTACCTGAGCCGTTAGTGGCTTTCGTGTATCAACATTAATATATATATATATCATCATCACGATTTACGGTGAATTTAAGGAGGGTGGTAGCTATTAAAAATGACCCAACCATCACGCATTAGTCGTGATCAAAGTACATAACTCATAAGATTTCTAATATAACATATAATGAGTAACAACAAAATGTTATCTAAATTTATTGTTGGCTACACTTGGTTGTTTAAGTAAAAAACTAACCAATAAATTAACAATCCTTATCGGGGTGCACCACGAGCCAGACAGGTTATCTTGTGCTCAAAGAGGGGTGGAACCCGTTACCTCTAAATTATTTTGTAGACCCAATGTTTCAACAATAATTCACTTCCATATTTTTTTTAATTGCTTGACAAATTGAGTGTAACACTTTATATAATTATACAAAAAAGAAAAATAATCCAAGGACTCACACGTGTGTCTATTCTAAACACAGTAAATACAGTGTGCAATGATGGAAACTTATCAAGTAACATTAGGTTAACAAAATTATGGACTAAGTTTATATTATTTTACGTAGGTACCATGGTAATGGCCGGTATACCTCATAAATAATATACATAATATTATCATCAGTGAAATGAAATGAAATGATATTTGAAATGAAATGACATTTATTCGAAGTTGGTTTTTACAAACACTTTTCGAACGTCAAACTACGCCATCGCTTCAACAAA
>DWPT01005987.1:0-11797 GCA_018251895.1 Agathymus mariae mariae
AATTTCACACCTCTGATCAAATATTCATTATTGTGGATGACAGAGACAGACATATTGAAAGTAAGCCGTCATGAACAACCAAAATCCAAGGTTATATATTTGTATTAATAAACAGGGTCGTAAAATGAGTATTACTATAAATAACGATATATCTAACCACAGATGTCAAGTTGAATGATTATCATAAGCTGTCCTCCCCAACGTGTCGAAGTCGCCGCGCACCAACCTGTTGTTTTCCTACTTTAATTTACTTTAAAACTATATGTATAATGGAATGTCTTAAAGTTAACAATATATAATTACCAATTTCTCATCAAGGTTTCTGATTACATTGTGAGCAACAACCAATCTCACTTGTCGTGATCATGGTTAGGAAAATGGTTGGTTTATGTGTTCATATGTTCAGTGATGTATCTATGCTACTCGATATGTATGATGTTAAACAACACACTTAGTTGAATCTGAGGCGTACTAAATATATTCGTTTCTAAAGTTAATATTCATAAGTCGATAAAAACGACAGTATACATCATAAAATTTTACTAAATTAATGAACGTCACAATTACATATAGCACAATTTGGTAGAAAATAAAACGTATGTGTGGAATTATGTAAGCACGTAAGAAATTATACTTCTTTCTCGTACCAAAACACAAATAATTTTATCCTCCATGCCAGCATTCTACGCTTGTAAGAATTACTAGCTAGCCACAGAGTACATTTATATACAGGCTGCTCAATTTCAAAACAAATATCGTGGAAACGAGAAAATTATAATGATAACGAACAAATCAATTGCCTTTAAACGAGTCTACCTGTTATGATTTTAAGTTTTATAGTATTATAGATTCCACCATATTGGGAGTATTAACTTCTATAAATAGCAGATGGCAATATTACATGTTTGGTTTAACGTCCTGTATATAGATGTCGCATAATTATGCTTATAAATATTTAAATATTTAACGAAACCTATATCAATTCTTATAAACGTATAATCTATGTTTCCTATCAACGTCAACCAACAACTGATCAACTTATCAACGTCAAACGCCATTTTTAATTTTTCATATTCATTTTCTATATAGCTAACTTTGTGATGTCGATATTGGATAACTTATTATTTTTTCCAACCGTGAAAAAAGGAGTATTCCTTCAAAAATGCTTTAAATGTACAGTCTACATTCATTATAGCTTCTTTAAAGTATATAAAATGTTCTTAATTCTAAATATAGAAGATATCTAATATAAAAAACTTAATAATTTTAAACTTCACAAAAATAAAAATAAAAACTCATAGATGAAATAAACTTTCACAAATAAATATAATTTAGATTTTTGTAGTACAGAAGTTACAGCGTTTGGGACAACGAGACCATTAACAGGAAGCTAAGATACAATTTTGACGGTTAGACTCCAAATTGGTCACGTATGTTTCCAATTCCGCAGTTGATAAGCGCGTAAGTTTATTTCATGACTTGTTTTGAACTGTTTAAATACATACATAACACAACATCAGTAAAACTGTTGCAATGGCGACTGGTCCAAACATTATGTATATTGAACAACTGGTGCAGCGGTGAATGAAAGATTTATACGTCATAATAGATACGAAAACAGTAGTTTTTTTTTTTTTTTTTTTTTAATAATTACCAATTTATTATTAAAATACGAGATAGTTCAATTCAAAAAGGTTATAAGTATAAGAGATAAGTCCGCCTATTATATTTCGTGACAAAATCTCAAAGTTTAAAACTAAAGACTTAATTGACTAAATAATTAAATTGTACACTTGATTTCCATGAAAAAATATTAGTTTCGTTCCTCCAACTGAATCCAAGTTCCTCCAACAGCCTTGATGGTAAAAACCTGTGGGCTCAACCTAAGGGGATCCGAGGTCTTTTTGCATTTCAGTAACTTAAAGTTGAGAAGGAGATTGAACATTACCACTTTCACTTCCATGAGAGCAAATCTTGATCCTAGAAAGAATAAATATTTTAAGAAAAATATCGGCTAGTCAAATATGTCATGTGTGGATGTACCTATGTGCACACGGAGGATTTTCTCTAACTCTCATGGAAAAAGCATTGAAAAATACAATGATAAAGTAAAAAAAAGCTTAAAAATAAACAAAAATTAAACAATTTCTAGCAACATGTAAACGTATCTTAAACATTGTTTGAACATACAGTTTCAATAACTAAAATATTAAAAATAAAGATTAGATTATTGATAAAAATGCCTTATGCCATTTTTGGCTTCCACTAACGTTTTGAAATGGTGCTTTAACATAAACAACCGCTATTGAAATAAACTTCTTTAGCTAACTTAATACAAAATAATAGTATTGAAAACGGTTTATACATACAGTCATACCAATATGAACAGTTTGTTTTTGTCTGGAAATTTTATTCAACGGATATTTCATTCTGATATTGTCCGTCATATGAATCATTAATGTAAATTGTCTGAGTAAATAATGACGGAGATGTAGGTACATATCTAACGTGTTTTAGAAAGAGATTCACTACCAGAAAGTAATCAATTTTCAGTTACCAATCAAAGTTGTCAAAAATCCACAATCACAAATCTCAAAACTATACAAACGTCGACATCAGTGCGTTCTATGTACGATATTCTCAACTTTAACAATTTAATATTTTCCTTCTGATACTATTGATTATTAATGACGACATCGACAGTACTAGTACGACTTACAAACGGTGTGTTTGGAATGACGCTATTCTTGTCACAGTCTTTTGAAACGGAGATAATATTACGTAACTTATAGCTGAGATGTGAAGGAGCATTTCTATTGCTAAGCCTATCTAATGAATCTAAAATCCCCTCCACATAAAGCAACATGCTCGGTATTGCAAAGACACTTCACTTGCCTGGATAGCTATCACCTGGCTTCTAGAAGCAACCGTGAAACACTTAACGTACCTTCGGTTATAGGAACAGGTAGCTAGGTGATGTATTTTGTATTACGGATATCCAAGTGCAGCGGTAAATAAAAGCTGGCGCGAGTGCGCGTTTCTCAGCTACTTTAATGTTTTAATAGACTTACCAATACAAATTCTGGGCCCAACTCCGAAAGGCAAAAATGTGAATGGCTTAATTTTATGCTTGTTTTCTTCAGAAAACCTTTCCGGGTCGAAGACTTCAGGGTTCGGGAAATACTTGGGATCCATGTGCAGGGAATTTACCATGTTGTAAACGTAATCGCCAGGTTGTACCTACAAAAATAAACACACATAGATACCACCGTACTAAGATTTCCTATGACTGTTGCATTGCCAAGATACAATATAGGTATGAATTTCGGTCCCCCGCACGGCGCGGTAGGCCTGGTTTGAAATCTTACGCATACTTTTTAATTTCTCAACATAATTAATCATATGAAGAATAAAATCGTAAGCACTCCTGATAACATAAATAAATAAATAAACATACTGCCCTCCATATTGTTCTTGAGAAAAAAGCCCTTTTTTATAATTAGTTTGTTTCTAATCATGATTGTGAAGACTGTGCAAATTGTCATTGCCTATTTTGAGCTTCCTAACTTTATCTAAATGTCACTAACAACCCAAACTAGTAAGTACCTACTTAGTAATTCGTGTATTCAAATCATATCGTATGTATGCATTACATGAGTAAGTATTGTACATTGATGTTTGAGACTCGGTTGAGATATCTATTGCTTGTTTTGATGTGCATATGTGTGTTCCGGCACGTGGTGGGGACATACTAGAGACACTTAAGTTCTCATACGTTTTGAACTATAGGGCATATCTCCTGTCCTGTAAATTTTTTGAGAACACAGTGAAAAGAAAGCCTTAAATCTGCTCAATTTGAGGCGACGACAAAAGTATAATATTATATTTATTTTACTATTATGTTCACGAAGAAGTAATAGCACATGATTGTCTGTGCCAACCGTTGATCCAATCCGGGAAACAACATTCACCGTCTATTCAACTGAACTAAACAGTCCTCATAATATAAAAATGTAATCCAGTGCAATTGCAAAAATAACAACATAAATTTTATACATACATTTTTTATTGATTTCATATACTACTACTCTCCTTACATGTTTCGATTACGGCGTCTAGGCTTCATTTACTGATTTCGTTCAGACGCTCGTATGTTCGTGAGTGGCTGATGTACACTATTGTATGTGTACACGTGCGATTACAATAAGGGCACGTCAGGATATCGTTAACGAAGTAATCATATAATCATTCATCGTAGTTCATATAATCGAATAAATTAATAATTAAATAAATCGAAAATGATAAAGATTCACTTCTTATTTTAATTTTAATACTTATTAATTAGAATGTTAACATTTAAAAATTGAAAATTCCTACACACACATCATACTTACAGTAATTAAACATTTAAAGTTTTTTGTTTATTTCAACTACAATACTCACGACATAAGGCTTTCCGCCCTCCCTGGGTGGTGGCAACTCGTAAGCTTTAGTACACTCACTGTCCAGTATCAGCGCCACGGCCCATTTTCGAAACACTTCTGTTGGAGTGATAAGTAAATATTAAACGTCCTATTACTGAACAGCGAATTTACAAACCAATACTAAGAAGATAACAAAGAAGATTTTAAATAATAATATCGTTTAAAATATTTCCATGTAATTGTGTATTTTATCAGTAATTTTATCGAATTTCTAGATTCAACAGTCGTAACATTTCGATGTATGGCAGTATATAAGTTTAATAAATATTGAATTACTGTTGAGTTTATGGGAAGTATATTTTAAAGATTACTTAAAGATAATTAGTTAAATAATATGATAGAAATATGTGCAGGTTAGCGACTGACCAGTACTGACTAATGTCTCACCGTTTACAACGCAGTCCAAATATTTTAGCTTATTCAAACCATCAAAGGTGATCTCGCTGTGTTGTTTCGTGTAGCTTACTAACTCCTGGTACAATTTCTCCTGGACATCAGGATTCAGGGTCAATTCGTGGATGAGCATAACTAAAGTGGATGCGGTGCTCTCGAAACCCGCAACGAAGAATATGAACAGCTGCCCTGCGAGCTCGTTGGGTGTCCAAACTAAATTCGAAAGAGGCTCTTTGAACGAATTAAGGCTCTCCAAATAAGGCTACATTTCTGTGCAAACCCATAAGTCTTGAGTCAAGTTTACCTATCCTACCAGTGGCATACCTTTCTGTACAACAGACGAGGTAACGGCGTTACATCGTTCTTATTAAATTTCTCTGTGCTGCCCAGTTTAATCCTACAGTACTCATGTATTGCGGCAAGGTTCTTACGAGTTAAGACAATTACCTACCTCTTTTTAAAAATAACCATGAAATATTTTGAACATACGTCAATTGCAGTGTTAGAAAGTCATTTACAAGCGTGCTCCCTCTAGTTTACTGTGAACACGTTAGTATTGCCTTTAGGGTTATCGGTGTTCATAGATGGCTGCTGTATGCTACTGTCATAAAAAATACACTTGTGATCCTGTAAACACGTAGTAATTTTGTAGTATTCGAGATTAGAATTTTTAGAAAAAGTTTATTACAATTTCTGGAAAGGCAAATTTCCTGAATAAATCCCAAAGTTACTTCCCCTCGCGCAAGATTATGCTACGCCACACAACTCTGCAGTTATATATTACCATAACCGATTACCAACATAGAAGTTTTCAATATACATGGCATATTAATATTAATTCATCTATTACTCAAAGAAGTGCATGGTTCTAGTAATTAAATTAACAACATAATTAGACTAATACTTTGAAAAGCTAATTTTGCTATCAAATAAGTTTCACACTTTTGTTTTGATCTGAATATGTTGTGTGAAGTACCAAATTGGGTGCACCATCTCTGTCTTTACGAGTGTCGAAAGGTCTTCAATGAACTGAAACAGTAATACTGTGAATATATTTTGAAGCTGGTCACAGGCTGTACGTACCACTAAGCATCATAGTTCAATTACGTAGCACTTTAAGGTTCAATAAATATATTTATAGCTGGTAAATCTCGCTCGCTTCGCTTCAGACAAACCGCCTAATGCTTAAAACTAGCACTGTTTTAGGGCTGGGCTTTTATCGTTCTACGAATTAAAAATATAGTAAATTATAACTTTTTTATTATATGGACGGACTGAAATTGGACTTTAAAGGTTAAGTGATGCTTACTGCAATATATTAGTGAAAACCGTAATGAAATCGGATAAGCCATTTCTGAGATAAGCGCGAACCGCACCGACAAACCGACACGAATTCTAACAACTATTGTTTTGGGTTCTATTGCGTCAATAAACATCCCTTTATAGTTTTTCTCATATATCCTTCATGTACTTCCTTCATTAAAAAATTTTGTATGACATAGATATAGGAAAAAAATCTAAACATATAAAATGTTGTACGTATGGAGTTCGTAACTTACTTCTGGACGTTGTTTGTGATTTGAACGTATCTCCATCTATAGCTATGTGATCTGCATCTTCCGCTTCTGAATCTGTGTGCTTTAAAGATCCTGCATTGCAATAATATTTAAAATCAAATACAGTATTATTTGAACAATATGTTTGCGATTTTCAAGTATCATTTATTTTCCTACTGGACTTGTTAGTCTCCTTAATTTTCAGTTTTAGTTCTTACTATGTTAAGGTGTATTTAACATGGGCTCTCAATACTTTTACATTAATATAGTGTTATTACAAAATATAACAAGCGTTATATTTATATAATTAAAGACGAATCTCTTACGCAAAGTGCAGCGTTTTTTATGGGGGAATTATAATTAATACATAAATGACAAAAATTATTTGAAACAAAAGCGCTGCAATCATTTAACGCCATCTAGAAAGACTCTTCAGTTGATACGTAGGTTTAAGATGTGGTGATTACTTTCTTTGACCACGTCTTCGTCTCAATTATGAAGTTATAATCCTTTTTAGAACTTTAAAATCTATATCTTGATATTATTATAAAGATGCAAAGATTATCAGTTCATATTGAATAAGATACGTAAATTAATTTATAATGTAGGTATACTGTAAACAATGTTAAGTTTAAAGATAACCGTACCTTTAGAAGCTTCCATGAGGAGTTGAATCATGTCGGGTCTCTCAACGTTGTTCTGTATTCTATGATTCATAGTGGTGGAGACGATGTTATGGAAGAATTTAGACACTTTTTCGGGAAATATTCTTATTTTCAGATGCTGCACGAAATCACAAAAGAAATGATTAGGTATAATGAAAAAAAAGAATGAGAGAAAATACCGCTGACCCACACGCGTTTAAATTAACACATTTAATTTAACAGTTATTTGAAGGATAAATAAAATTTTGTGATCTTGAAACAAATATAAAATTAAATTAACTTTAATTGTACCCTTAATTATGTAACTTGATTTGAGATGCAGATATTGGCGTCCTAGTGTAAAATCATCAATTTCATAAAATATTCGATGACTAAAATCAGTCTGACCATAAAAACATTTCATTACACGCTACCATTTTCAAGAAACAATCTTATCATTTTAAGAAATCGACAATTTTACAATCTGCCCGCGACGTCTTTATACTAGCAATTTATTTGGGTCTCACAAAAATCATTTTACATCTTACCTGACAAATTGAAGGGGACATAGAATTAAGGAAGAAGTAGAATCGTTGTAATGGCGTAAAGATGAACAACGTTTGCCCAGTCTTGTAAAACTCATTTTCCTTATCCCTGACAGAGTCAACTTGGAGACCAAAAGCAGTGGAGGCGATGACGTCATTGGTGTACCGACGCATCAGGTCATCGATGTCTATATCTTCTTTCAGGTGCGCTAAGAATAGAAAAGTTTTGTTGATTTACCTAAAGCAAATGAATAAAATACACAGTAAATAATATCATGTCGTAAAGATACCTTCAAGTATTCCTGTCATGAAATAAAAAGTGAAATTGACGCATGGAAGTATTTGAAAAAATTAATAGATTGTAAAACCTCTGTTCTTATTTGAATAAAGAGATAAATAAACTACTGCTTAAATAAGCCGAAAATATCGAATAATATGGGATTTACATTTAGTAACTCTTTTTGGATATAATTTTAAATAAAATTCTGAACGTTATTACGCACCACACAAGATAAATAATGGTATTAAAGAGTCACTCGCCCTTGTTTCGCTTCCCTTCGAAAACCCTCTTACGCTTAGAAATAGCACCTGCACTGTTTTAGGACCGAGTTTTTCTCGTTCTGTGCTTATTTATCCTGCCTTATTGTGACTTAAAACAGATATCTTTGTGCCTGTTTTAATGGAAAAAAGCAATAAGAGCTAGTAAAATTATAACGCTGCTGGAAGAGGGGTATAGCCAATGTTACGTGTCACAGCGGTCAAACGTGAGTGTGAACCTATGGCTTTTAGCGACTGATATACGCAGTCGACGACCAGCGAGCGTGAGCACCGGATTGTTCGATTGAGGTTCACTAGAGTAGCGTACTCTTCTCCGATGAGGGTCGAACTTGTTTGCATGTTGAGGACCGACGTCGCGTTGGTAAGTGTTACGAAGACCAGGGGCACGCTATTCCGACGTGTGTTTTAAAGAAATTATCCCTTATGGTAGACGGTCCGTTATGTTTTGAGTGGGCGTAACTTCCAACTATCGTACCGAGATAGTATTCTTTGGCTCACTAAATGCACAAAGATAAATAAGAGAAATCGTTTTCAGTTTGCACAACCTGCACTGACCAGGCGTTTACCCCATTGAACACGTCTGAGGGCTCCTAAAAAGGCAAGTACGAGCTATCCAACTATCTCCACAAAACATCAGGGAGCTTAAACACATTCCATAGGATACCATCAAAAGCAAGGGAGGAAGAATGCTAAGATACAAGATGCAGCATACCAATATGCTGCAAGGGGAGGTCATACTTAGTATTAATATTTATTTTTGAATATATATTTTCATTAAAATACCATAAAATACTTTTAGTCTTAATTTCATTATACCCACAAAAATGTCAATTTTAACACGGCTCCCTATTTATATTGACTAAAACACCGATTCCAGGATATAAGCGTTAAAAACTAGATTCTCATTGATACTAAGAAATTTCTAGTCGTCTAAGCTAATGACATACAAAAAATATTAGTATTATCCGTAGAAAAGCCAATGAATGTAAGGTGCCCGTTTTTTGCAAAGGGGTTTATTATATGTGACCTTTCAAATGTTTTAATTATTTTATGACATTTATTCAACAACAAAACAATATTAATAATAAACGATTAAAATTATTGTGATCCCCGTTGTGAGAGAATCAAGTTGAATCAAGAAGTTTTCGATGTGGCTTATATGCGGATACTATTAAAGTATAATTGTATGGTACTCGATATCATGAATGAAAAACAAATGGTTGAAATATAATCCAAATTAGGCAATTTAATTTACCAAAAAGTTTTTAGTTAATGACTATCTTATAACAAAGATTGTTATTTACCAGTCTTATCCTCTGGGCATTACACGAATACCCAAAACAAAGTCAGTAAACAATGGATATTAAAGGAAAATTCCAGCATTGTTCATTAAAATGGTTAATATTTTTATTTCGCTTAATAAATGCTACAGACATATTTTGTAATCAGACTGTTTAAATAAATTACGGAAGAAAGGCAATTAATTAAATAGTGCGTCCATGCTCATAAAATTCTTATTTCTTTTTGGTTATTTACTTGAACCGGGGTTGTGGGGGTTAAGGGTTTTGTATGATTATAACAAATTGAATTTAAGCGATGGAAAATAAGAAATCGTAAAAACTTGTAATTTTCAACAGCTTCGCAATTTCAGTAATCTTTGTGTGTGTTTGATAAATCGTTATACTTCCCACCTGAACTCGATTCCCACGGTAATCGAGTGAATATGGCATTACAGTTCAGCATATTGGGATGAAATGCAGCATTTCTTTGCATCTTATCCTAGGCGTGAGGTCTGCTTTTCTTCTGAATTACTCCATTCCTTTTTCTGACGTCCCCGTCGGTGGCAAAGCTCACCCTAGGTTTAATGCCGAATGCGCTCAAACATTCCGTGAATTTACCTTGGACCACCAAGAAAGCCTTTAACCCACCACCAAGTCCTACAAAAAGGCGTTACAGAAGGTAAATCTTAACCGTATCCAACATCGGCGCAACATTCTCTGCACAAACTTCTGGCAGTAGAGCTTTTTGGTCTCTTGCCAAACCGGTTGAATCTAACTTCTGTCGACCCACACTGCCTCCATTAGTAAAACCAGATGGCACTCTAGCTCATACGGCTTAAGAGAAGGCGGACTTTTTCGCGTCTGTTTGCCGAAAACTCGCGTCTAGATGCTCGCAATAATATGCTACCAGATTTACCTCACTGCGGTATCTCTATGACCGAGATCCGCATAACGAACAAGAAGGTTCTCAAAACTAAAGTATCTAGAAATGAATTCCAGGGATTTTAATAAGGGCACGTGCTCCCGAGTTGTCTCCTGTTTTGACATGTCTGTTCCACCTCTCTCTCAAGACAAGCTTGCCAACGTACAACCCGTACTTAAAAAAGGTAGTCGTGCCGACCCTAATAACTATCGACTGTTTTCAATTACCTCTATACTCTGTAAGATTATGGAACGTGTATTGAATTCGCGTCTTATGGCATACCTAGAACAAAACGATCTCCTCAGCGACTGACAATACCGGACGACTGGGGACTTTCTAGCGTATGCCAGTAACTTGTGGGACGGGGCCCTCAAGAAAAATGGAGAGGCGCTCGCAGTCACCCTCGATGTCTCTAAGGCTTTCGACAGGGTCTGGACGCTAGCCTATTAACCAAGCTTCCAGCGTATTTATTCTCCTCCAGCGTCCTCTGGCCTTATCGTCTGGATAAAGGACTTTCTGAGCGAACGGTTTCTCCGAGTTGTCGTCGATGATTGTTCGTCTTAATCGATAGCTACCAACACTAGAGGGGTCCTCAGGGGTCCGTTCTGTCAGCTGCTCATTACTTTCGTACTGTAATAGTCGACAAACGAGCAGACGAGCAACCTGATGGTAAATGGTCACCGCTGCCCGCCCATGGACATCAGCAAGATCAAAGGTATCAATGAGCCGTTGTCGGCCAGGAAATGAGAAGAAGGTAAGAAAGAAAATACTGGCTCTCAAGCTCCCAACCAGAACACATCGAGTCGTTTGGCGGCCGACTCAAGCAGGAGGGTGGTAGTAAGCCAGGCAGGCTTTTCGGAAAAATATCAATATGTTATTAACGACTTAATAATAATACTGATAAAATAATATTTACGCTAAGCCCTACCACCAAGCAGGCTGGGCATCTGTCGACTCTTATGACACCCTGTTCTGTCAGCATGAGATTGGGGGGAGTATTCTAGGCCGCTTCAATACATCAGACATTTTGTAAGATTCAACGCAACCAAAACACAGACGTGTTTGTTCAGTGCCAAGAGGAGTGCGTTCACAGAATGCAATAAACGTCTTCAATTATTGGGAGTCGAAGTTTCTTCGAACCTCAGCTTTGGTCGGTTCATCGAGTACTTCACACCGAATTTAACTGCTTTTAACCCTATACAAAGTGTTAGCGTCTATTAGGCATAAATTCAAATCCTCCCTCAATTACTTTTATCAACACGTGGGTCGGATTCCGCCGTGTGTTAACCAGTCCAAATCTGGCTACCAAGCAAACCGCATGCTCATTGAGCCCATCCACGCCGCTGTTCTTCCACTGTCGTGGACAATCTTGCATACCGCTTCATAACCGCTCCACTACATCGAAGGTCGTGTGT
>DWPT01005988.1:0-11797 GCA_018251895.1 Agathymus mariae mariae
AAGGTAACTAGATGACAGTAATGAAATACAAAGTAGAACTGAAATGTTTAGAATTGGCATTGCAATTCAGTCTATACAACCATGGACAACACAGCTTTTATATATATATATATATATATATATTATAAAACTTTAACCTCAGAACTATTGTTGTAAATGAAGTGTGGACTGAGTTGAAACACATATATGTTGCAAATCTTATTTGCCAGGATCAACTTTCAACATTCTCTGAGGAGCATCCAGTACTCCTGACCGAAGCCCCGTTAAACCCGCGCCGTAACCGGGAGAAGGCGGCCGAAGTCCTGTTTGAAACCTTCAATGTTCCTGCCCTCTTCCTCTCTATGCAGGCAGTGCTCAGTCTGTGAGTGTTAAATTTTTTTCCTCAACAAAAAACCTGTTTGATAAGTCATCAGATTTTCTATATGATTCAATTTTAAAGTCTAACATGACACATTTGTGACTGAGGCTGCTTTCACTGCAGGTAATGCTGCAGCTCCTTGATGTAATGGTTATCTAGGGCCTATAACTAAGTTCACATGATCGCGCCGGCTTATGAATGATACTACTACCCTATCTAAATACTTGCATCGGAACATACATAGATCAAGTGTATAGTTATAATCACAAAAAATTGTTTTCACAATACAACATTTGCATTTGCTGTTTCCTCATACAGCCTAGGGATGTATGGATATGAAATTTCGGATATGGATACGGATATATGAATAATATTTTACCGGTTTCGGTTACAGTGACGGATATCAAATTAATTCGGATTATCCGACTGTTTCGTATAATTTCGGAGGAGGATATTACATGAATTTCAACTTGAAAAATAAAATAATGTATTAACAAAGTTAGACTATATTTGTAACAAGTTAGAATATATATGTGATATTATAATCACAAAAAATTATTGCCTTGAAAATGAAATAATAAAAACTCTCAAAAGAGAACGCGGCTAGTGTATCGTACCGGCGGGTGAAAACCTATCATAACGTGTTTTATGCAGACTCTGCTCCCATTTGAAATTATCCGAAACATTTATATCGGATACGGTTTCCGATATCGGATAGCTTCGGTTACGGTTACGGAGCTCCACAACATTCCGGATACAAACAACTTTGAGTCTCATGTTTGTATTAAAATTCCAATTCAAATGGATTTCAAATTAAAGGCACAGAGTTTCCAATTTGTAATTGATTATTAATTTATTTTACATCATTGATTTTCTTCTAAGGAAAAGTTGGCGATATTGTGTTAATTTAAATGATGCTTTTTGTGATGGCACCAAAGCAGCGGATTCAGTTCGGAGGATCAATCGCTCTCAGAACTTCTTAGCAAATAAAAGCTGCTAACACGAAGCTGGTCCATTGATAACGGTGTATTAAATAATATTATGTACAAAAAACAAACCGTTTTCATATAGAATGTAAAATGCCAGCAAGGACGTAATATTTTATTTTGCAATAAACCATTTATTACAAAGGTAGATAATAAAAAGATCTGGGCGACAAGGATAAGCAAGTCGAATATTGTGAAGTTGAAATATTCGATTCCTAATCCTTATAGATATAGCTTCCTTTTCTTCAGATCACACCTTATTGTCCATTCTTCCACAGCTACGCCACGGGCCGCACTACGGGCGTGGTGCTCGACTCTGGCGACGGAGTCACGCATGCAGTTCCGATATACGAAGGGTTCGCAATGCCTCACAGTATCATGCGCGTTGACGTAGCCGGACGTGACGTCACGCGGTATCTCAGGTGAGTTTTAATTATCCGTACTAAACATATAAAAATATACAATACATCTTTAGAATGGGATTGTTTATGATCGTAAAAAAGTCGTAATTCATAGTCATGTAATTAATTCATGCAGTTCATAAATACATACTATAATATACATTTATAAACCTGAAATCAAATGTGTACAGATAGTACAGAATTGTATATCAAGTTTCTTGCATTGTTTGCCGGTAACCATCATGTGGTACGTGAGTTGCCCATTGGAACTTTTAAGCGACGCATTAAAACACAGCTTATAGGCAAAGCACATTATAGTATAGACGAATATAATAATGACAAGGACGCCTGGAAATAATAGTGTCGAAACCGGTTCCGCACAGGCTTAAACTTTTGGTATTACTATGTAGTTTAAAATATGTGCTGAGGAGTTTCTTTCGCCGTTTCTTCTCCTCGATGTTAAAGCACCTTTTCGAAACGGTAATAGAAGCAAAAAATAACGCGCATAAATGTATTTACAGAATACCTACATGATTAAATGATTTTGAATTTGAATACGTATCGAAGTATCAGCGTGAAATACATACATACGCGAGCACCCGCGTTCTGGAAAACATTATTATGCGCATAGTCCGCAACAAATTCTCTAATCACTACTAACAGCGTTGTCTCGCCATATGTGCGTGTGCGTTGTTCCAGCGTTTCTTCTATTTCATTCTTTATTCGCAGACTCCTTCTCAGAAAGGAGGGCGTGAATCTTCGCACGTCAGCTGAACTGGAGATCGTGAAGGCTATCAAAGAGCGCGCGTGCTACTTGTCTCCCAACCCGCTGAAGGAGGAAACGTTGGACTCGGAGCGTGCCCAGTACACGTTACCTGACGGTACGCAGTTGGAGGTCAGTATTCGTAATGTATACTCTGTATTGTTGTAATACAGATTATATTATAATGACATTAAAACTAAAGAATTTGTTGTAGACAACATGCTCGTTGAAGCTAGAATAAAAAAAAGAAAATAGGATACATAATATCTAAAAAGCCGATTTTTTTTATTGTGAGGGTTATTTTTTCAAAGGCCTTTGCGACCAGGTTCGATCAATTGTAGTCTAGTTGCCAGATTAACCGGAATGCCGAAACAAGAAATGAATGAACTGGAAAATGATGATGATGATGATGAGATGAAATTCGTATGGGTTATGGAGAGGTCCTCGTGTCTTTGTTAGATTTGGTCACATTTGAAGAAAGCCATTAACTTGTTCATACTGATTAACAGATCGGCCCAGCGAGGTTCAGAGCGCCGGAAGTGCTGTTCCGGCCAGACCTCATTGGTGAAGAATGTGAAGGTAAGCTCATATATTTCGGCAGCCTGTCTCATGCTAATAATGGTGCTATATTAACATAATTTCCTTAAGTCATATTGCCTCTGCAAGTTTATCTTCTCCCAATGTATTTCTTTATGTTAATAGCCCACCTCATGGTAAATGGTCACCACTACCCATGCATGTTCGTAATACCAAATACAAAGCCGACGTGTTACTGGCCTAGACTGAAACAGGTGATCTTCATTATTGATTCTTCGACAATGAGAAAATGGATTTTTTTTAATTCTAATTCAAGGAAGGTTAAACTAAGTGGTACGGAACCCTGAGACCTCACGCCATAACCTCGTTTGTTGTTCAGCAAAGAACATTGCCCTGAAAGGTCACTTTAGACTCGAGGATCATCACAGCCCATTTCACCCCACTCCATATCATCTATGTTCTGTCAATCGCAGGTCTCCACGAGGTGCTGATGTTCGCTATCCAGAAGTCCGACATGGACTTGCGCAAGGTCCTGTACCAGAACATCGTGCTAAGCGGTGGGTCCACACTGTTTCGAGGGTTCGGAGACCGGCTTCTTGCGGAGATACGTCGGCTCGCGCCCAAGGATATGAAAATCAGGGTCAGCATTTCTTATATTTTCGTCATGTTGTTCCATTTGCCCAGTGACCTCTTTTTGACTCGGAAGACTATGGACAACATATTCGCAAAATTTGGAAAATGTATGACCTCGGTGAGCCGCTACAAAGAGGTGGTGAAATTACGAAAAATTATCGGTGGCACTCTTACATTTAACTGAAGGGTGAAAGAACCTGGGGTTTCTATGAGTAGTTCTTCAAAAACGATACAGATTTTGCAAACTAACAATTTTCGTAAAAATCCATTTTAACTATTACGAGTAGAAAACATTTGTTTGAATTTTTCATATTCTAACTACTTAATTGTTTATACTAGTGTTTGCCCAGTGTTCGAAATTCGCCCGTCATCATTGAGTAAAGTTCTGTTTCAATTTTTTTTTTATTGATAATTGATAGATTGATCGTCAAAAACTACCAAACAAAGATAGAAAAGCAGCTGACAATCAGCTGACACAAAGGTATTGAATTATTACGTCTTCGCCTGTTTATAGTATAGAGACAATTTTGGGTTTTGAAGAAAAAAAAAAAAAGGAACTATTTCCAATTTGTTTTTCTTGATAACACTGAAGCTCGGTAATAGCTATTAACCAAAACAAAAAGAAAATCTAGAAAAGAGGTTACAAAGGTTTTGTTCGAGTGTTAATATATAGTATATAAATATCTTGCAGATCTCAGCGCCCCAGGAGCGACTGTACTCTACTTGGATCGGGGGCTCGATCCTCGCATCGTTGGACACGTTCCGCAAGATGTGGGTCTCCAAGCGGGAGTATGATGAGGAGGGGCATCGCGCCGTGCACCGCAAGACATTCTAAAGTAAATAAAAACAGTAAATTTAGTTTTTGATTCCATAAATATTTTAAATTTTAAATAATGAACTATTATTTAACTGTGTTAAATAACTAGCGGCCTGCCCCGACTACGTTCCGGTTCAACAAACAAATATACATACATATGTAAGTATATATTGACTACGTCCATCCGGAATCCTGTACCTTTCTAATGGTAAAAGATTTTTCCCAATGTATGCCGCTATTCCGCATACACACTAACTCAGAGCGATAACACTGTCAATTGTTTGCTATTCTGTTTCGAAAGGGTGCTTTGAAATTGAGATGAGAAACTGCGAAAGAAACTCCTCAGCACATGTTATAAACTAACCAAGTTGTATTTTACACCAAATGTAATCTCTTAAAATCTCTTCCAACAGATATTTTATTTGGTTTACCGGATTAAAGTTATTGGATTGTTTTTTGTTTCTAGACTTCTCCTGAAGACCCATTTAACAATACGAAAGTAGGCGGCCGTCGATTGTGGTTCGCTAGTGCGCTGCGACGGGTATGATCTAATCAATATATTATCTATAATATAATATATAGTTCTCTTCAACAAAGCGGTGCAAAAGATTTGTAATAGGCGCTCGCGACATTTTGTAACTTTTCGTTTTAGGCGTTGATAACATTTTCTATATGTAAAATATGTTTAAAAAACTACATAAATCTGGCGTTTTAATGTTTTGTAATATTATTTTTTTTTTTCATGTGGTCGTATTAGTTTGTTTTATATGAATTAATTTTACCAACTCACCAACTTACATCAAGAGTTGGTGAGTTGGTACAATTTGTAATCGTTGTTGTAAATTTTTAAATAATAATATGATTTGAGATAATAAAACAGTTTTTCAGATGTCGCGAATTTATAAAATTTCTAACTCAATACTTAATGCAGTGTTACACAGAATAACACTTTTGAACGACTCAGATAAATAATAGTACTGTGTAGATTTGTGGAGGAGTTAAAGGATATCCAAGTATCAGAATTTCTTTAGTCTTCTCATACCAGTGGACGTGTACTCCGCTGAAGCCGGTTAGAAAGAGCTTGGTTTATTAAGAACGAAACATACTCGTATGTCGCGCTGGCTCGACTCACCGCGGACGACTATAATCATTTTCATTTTTTATGCTTTAGACATACAACTTATTATAATCGATTTAATCGGATGCCACGTTACTGGTATTGATCGACCATTGTCACCTGACGACTTTCAATTTGACTCCGTTAACATAAACGATGCCGGTTTATCGTATCCTCCAAGGTTTGGCGACAAGCCCCTAGTGGTCGATCAGTCGCAACTGAATTAGCCGTCGGGATGTCTGGGCCGCAAAACGCATTATCATAATATTTATTTATATTATTGTATTGTCAATCTGCGGTATTTATTTGTTATCTTAAAGACATATTTCTTGCGTATTGCTTGTTACTCGTACGCTTGCTATGAATGTACATATATATTAGGGTATATATGTATATACACATTATAAATTATGTCAGTAAGGGGTTGCCCTGGAAATGTCAACACAACTGACATGTGTAGAACTCTAGTGTGGCTGCGCAGAGGTCTGTGTGTACAATTATTTTGTATGTATAAATGATGCTTAATTTAACTTTAGATTGTTTAAGGGAAGCATTTAGTCGAATTAATAAAAAAACAAAAAAAAAAAAACAAGTAGAAAATAAATATTATTCAGAAAAAATATCATGTTTATTAAAAAGTACACGCGGCGCAAGAAATTAATTTGATCGAAATATTGCGATATTCAACATAAGATATATTAGTTGTTATTCGACTCAGCAAGGCCGGTGTGTAGCCAGTAACCATTTAGCGTTATCGCGTTCTCTGTGCGGTAATTGTCATTTCACAAATTAAACTGGGCTTTCTCCTCGATGATATTATAAAGCGTGAGTATTAAGTGAATCCCAACCATTCATTAAAGTTTAATGGATCATAATTTTTAATGTTTAATAATTTCCTAGTGGAATCAACGGTAAGTTTAATCTATGAAATTACAGAATTACTATGCTACTTTTTCATTGATCAAGGCATACTTTCTAAATTGTTTTTGGTTTGGTCTCGCTTTTGATTCGAATTTGATCTTAAAATTAACAAGCTAAAACTCCTTCCAATACATTCTATGCGAACGTTCAATGGAAGTTATTCTAAATTTGAGCCACCGCGTGGTCGTGTGCGGGCTTCAAATTAAGAAACTTTGTATTATGTTTGTTCGAGTGAAATGAACTACTCAATTTTACCGCGAGTAATCCTATGTTAAACGATATAATACTTGCGATAATATCGACTTTTGTAATCCTAGACAGAGGAAGCTAAAGATTGGTAGTTTTGCACATGAGATAGGAAATGACATATATTTGTTATGAAATTATTTTTAAATCACTTGTAAAAAGTTCTTATATGATTTAAACGTGAACCCGTAGGTGAAAATATTGTTTCAATTATATGAAAAATTGTCTTGGAGACACAAAATTAATGTTTCATTTCTAACCAAGTCTAATGACGTGCGAGTTGTTATATTTCTTGTGCGAATGAACGGAAATATTACAATTCGTCTATGGTGTCCTCTGTCTACGTTTATAAGGCATTTTGGGAGGGGGTCGTGAAAGTACGTGACATTTAGGAGAGGCACTTCGTTCTCTGCCGACATATTTCCATTAATACATATTGAAATTGTTTAGTTCATAATTAATTCTATAACTACCACGCTAAAAAATCTGCTTGAAACTTGAATAATAATATAATTTAAGGCTGATTTTTCAATCGTCGGATCAGTGTTAAGTCAACTTTGTCTTTCACTAATCTAATTGAGGTGTGAACAATGTATGTCGCCTTAACATGGTATATATATTTTTATGAGGTTTTTAATATCGATTGTCGTTGGAACAATGTTTGTGAACAGTTCTTGCATTGAGTAATTTGAGAAATTTAATGTTTCTTTTTATATTTGTCGTCAAACGAGCAGTCAGACCGATGTGGTAACTGAAACCTGTTTGTTTATTTGGTGTTTTTATATTGCGGTTTTGTGTGAAAATTTAGCGGGAGATTTTGTAAAACTACGCTGCTCTACAGAATCAGTGTGTTGATAAAGACGTTTATGATTCAATTTTTTTTTTTTTCTTAATATGGCGTTGGCGTTAGTCCATTCAGCCAAAGACAAGTAAGCAATTCATAAATTTCATGTTAAAGTTTTTTGAAACTATGGACAACCGATTACAATTTGCTATTGATATCAATTACACGGATATCATTCAAGAAGAACAGACGTTTATAAGTTAGTGCGTTGAACATCTTAGACTGCATCACCACATTCCATCAGGTGGGACTGTTGTCAAGTGTTAACTAATTTTATATAAAAAAAAAACATAACTGTACTGGTTGAGTGGTGGTTGAAAAGCTAGCCCTTAATAATTAAAATGCGTTTTATGTGTATGTTTAAGATAAGGCAGCTCTGTCCAATTAGTGAAGATAATTGTTTAGGAAGTTAAAATTTAATTCGAAGCTAAATTCTGCATAAAACGCTATTCGTCTTTGTTACGTGGCAGTGGTGGCACCACCTACTATATACTACTCCTTTCTGGACAATTCGCTTCGCTATCATGAGAAGACAGGCTTTAAAGTTAAGAAAGAGCTTTGTGGGAGTGCACGAAATAAAGTATTTAATGTTGAGATTTTTTGTATTCCAATTAAATTATTTTTTTTTCGATACATTTGTTTCATTGGTTACAACATAGTCCCTGTAAGGTACGGGTATCTTAAATAGGACATTCTGAAACTTTCTCCATGACGTTAAAAGTGAAGCTACATCTACTAACCCTATCTTGAAACTACTTGATATGTTGTTCGCTATATTTCTACTAGATGGCGTCTACTACGCAATTAACGCCAAGTTGCCGCCATTTTTTGCAAAGCAAAAATGTTTCTCACAAATGGATTTGAATTAAAAATGAAACTAAAGTTATGTTAGTGACTTTATTTATTGTGTTTGACACGGAATTCGTCCAAGGCACTGTTCATAAGCCGCATCAGCTCTTGATACAGTAGGCAGGATCGACTGGACGGCTTGCAGATTTCGCGGTGGTCCACGTTCACTCCACTCAATTTGCCGATACCTGGATCTGGATAGTAATGGACTGTGTAGATGTTGTGAAGCATTTTCAAATGTACTGACAGTTCATATAAAAAAAAAAAAATTTTTTACGGCGATGCGTTGGGAATGAATTTAGGTCAAAATCATTTATATACGTAACGTACTACATGTAGTTAACGTTTACCATAGGTAAACTTTATATCTACTATAATGTGTCTATGGTTAGCTGGTTTGGCAGACATTATGGAATATTTTTGTATCAATTATCAGTTGTTGTGTTCATTTTATATAGAATTAGTTCATGATTAGACTATAGCAACACCTATCAGTGGCCGTATCCACGAACCACGGTCTCGAGAAAACGACGATATCGTGTGAATGTAGCTCAATCGATCGAATCGTTCACAAGTTAATGGTTACTAACAGACGCAGCAACAATTGTTATCACGCTCGCGTTACTCACCAGCAGAGTCTACGCTGACGATCCTCAACCAAAGCACGGACATGAGCGTCCTGCAAGTCTCCACCAGGCTCCTCACTACCGGCCGCGAGGTCGCCGCGGCGGCCAGCCACCGCTCTTGCAGTGCGAGCACTAGGTTGCAATCTGCATTCAGAGAAAATTGACAGATGTTAAAAAAATATCCTTACGTAGTGAACGTACCGTCTGCACGGACGACCCGGTTTGCGTCTTCATTCATAATCCGCACTGCAAAGTGTTCCCGGCTTCTCACGATGTGGGAGTCTTCAAGAGGAGAGTGAATATTATAAGCTATTATAAGTTAGTGCGTTCAACATCTTAGACTTCATCACCACTTGACATCAGGTGGGGTTGTTGTCAAGTATTGACTTATCTTATGTAAAAAAAAATGTACTTACTGAGAAAACAAAGAAAGAAGAAAGATAGAAAGAATGTGTTTTCCTGCATCTACAGACGCCATTGTAGATTTTTAAAAAAAGTTCGCCTTTGTTTTCTTTCTGCTCTTAGGAATCATGAAAACACGAAATTTGTCTTCTACTCCATGAACGCCCCTTTTCCAAAAACTGAACTTTTCGGTCCCACCTAAGGCCCCACCAGAGCGTAATAACGTGGAAATCTTAAAAACCGCCGTACGGTGAACTCTCTATCAGATGACGTTATCTGCAGCTTCGGATGTAGTTTTAAACAGTATACCTTTACATATTTCCATGAGTTCTATACTGCGCGCCGTGATAGGTGTCTTGATATCCGCCAGTGGAGAGCCTCGATGAGGCACCGAGTAGAACATGAAGCCCGCGCTGTTGGACCAGAGCCCCGAGCGGAGCTGAAGGGCCGCTTGGTCTTCTGGTGGGTAACGTTATACCTCAAACATTTGATACGAAAAGTAAAAAGACGGGTCTATTTTAAAAAAATTATAAGGCACATACAAGCGTGTAGGGATGGTAATCTGATTACTGTTTTGACCGAGGGCCACCACATGTACTACCAACTCGGCCTTAGCAATTTTGCATTTAGGTTCCAAGAACATTGCTTTCAGTGACGCGTACACGAGTTATTGGTCTAAGTTCTCAACTTCTCGTCCTTAAAATAATTTCTGTGTGGCCCTTGAATTATTGTCTGCGAAATTTAAAACGAGATGCTCTGAAGTCGCATAGCCCAATTAACACGTAGCATGTGAAAGTTTACGCGATAAGAATAGCAAACGTGCAACAATCCCTCAGTTTTAATAGATCCAAACTAACAATTCATATTCTTAGCAATTCAGTTTCGTATTAAGCTGTTTGTAAGTTTGATTAAATTTCAAAAAATATCTCACCTTCGCCACTCGAAGATTTTTCGTCTGTTTTATCAGGATTATCGCGTGTTTGGAAATCACTATTTACATCGTTCAAACTCTTATCATGTTCCTCATTATCAATGTTAAACGTATCTCGCTGAATAATGGTTTCACATTCATCGTGTTCACCTATATATACATCCATAAACAATTGTCTCTCGTCTACATTAATTTTAACAGTATTTAAATTCGAATTGTCATCACGGTCCTCATCATTAAATTGAAACGCTTCTTTTATACTATTCTCTATATATAAACATTCATTCTGCATATCATTATTTAACATATCGTTAATACGGTTAGTGTCTTCTTCATTATTGGCTAAATTATTATTTACGTATGTAGAATTGTCTGTGTTTTCCAAGTTATGATTGATCATGTTATCGTTGTTGTATTCGCTATTAAATTGGTCCCTCAGTACGTTATTCGTACTCGTATCTTCGGTTTCATCCAGTTCGTGAAGCTTTTGATAGGCTTCGTATGCTGTAAGTAAAAAAAGTGCACTGCTTTATTAGCAACTTTTATTTAATCTAATAAAGAAGTATTAAGCAGGTATCTCCACCTGGCACTTATCATGATTGTCAAGAAAAAAATATACCAATATGAGTTTTATATTTAGTTAAACGGGAAGTATTGATAACCTAGTTATTTCAATTCTAATCTATCGCACGGAGACCTAAGTTCGAATACAGTAACTCTATTTTTCAACTTCATTTGCTAATACTAAGAAATAAATTATTACTTGCTTTGTTGAAAAACCATCATGACGTAATTTCCATACCTGAGAATTCTACATAACGCTTTCAAAGCAGTCGATGAGATAATTCACAATATCAACCTGATGCACTTAGCTTTTACTGTTCACATTATGAAAGGGAGATCAGAATTTAATAGTCCAATAACTCCCCAATATGATTGGAAACATTGTAAGAAATATTCTACCATCCATAAAAATGCATTAACACCAGCCCTTACAGTCCCTAGTAATTTTATGTTAATCTCAAGTAATATCTTCAAGACAATGACAATAGTTCTACCATCTTTTAACATACCTTCACAATAAATCTGTTTTATGAATAGACCGCCTTTGGAATGTCCGACCCAAATAATTGGTCTTTGTCCAACCCCCAGAGCTAAGAGCTGCACTATCATCTGCTCTGCCCGATCATGGAGTCGTTGTCTGAAAGAGATATTTCATAATGTCAATATTTCACTACATTTGCCCAGAAGCGATTTGTGAATCAGTCATGGAGTTACATAATTTACAGCTTCCAATCTGCCCAGGTGTGGTGTGTAAACAATTTGATAAAAGGAAACCTCCCGAGGATTCATCTTCATGATGTAT
>DWPT01005989.1:0-11796 GCA_018251895.1 Agathymus mariae mariae
ATTAAGATATGACAAATGTTTTTAGTAAACACACGCGCTCACTTCCGATCGACCTATTGGTTGCCGGAACTAATTAACACATTTCCACCTACTTATTGTACAAATTAATTAGAATTTTTACAATATAAAGACGTAAGCAATCAGGCGATATTAAACAAAGAATTGACAAATTAAAGTTTAACTAAACAAGCATCGTATAAGTAGCAGTTAACTCAGCTTCCTTCCGCTTCCTCCGACATATGTACATGTACAACGAGTGTATATCATCCACTCGGTGCTCGAGATTTGTTATTATAGATTTCCTTACTTAATTTGACATTAAGTAAGTTGTGACCACAGGCAACGGATCAGCCTGTGACCTGTGACCAAAAGTAGTCAAGTCCAAATCAAACGTAAGCAGGATAAAATTTCTGACTTATCCCATAAGTGATTCCTTGATGTGGATTTACAAAAATTAATTATACTTATTAAATGTTCGCCCACTTAAAACACGCACTAGGATTGTCTGTGTTGCAGGTAGAATGGATTTACATAAATATTTTACTAGAACACTCATGAGCCGAGAATATATGTACATTAAACCGACACAAAATTATCTGTGCCAGCCACGATCGAACCTGGCACCCCTCGCTCGGCAGGCAGCTTCACTATCAACTAGGTTATGTGGTCGTGGTCGTCATCTTATGATTATTGTTGTGAGTTTTCTACGATATATATAATAATAGTTTTCTAATCAGAGAAGTATAATCTATTAATGTGATTATATTATTAGTAATGTGGTACACTGCATTTTTTTATTTTCGTATTGTGTAACACACTAAACAATATTTAAAATGCATATATGATACAATTGTTAATTTCTATTCTGCTTTATTTTCTTTATTTTTCATGAAATGATATAACGTACCATAATTTTAACTTTTTGGTGTATTCTTAGGAAATCGGGTGCGACAAACATCTTTCCATAAATGTAGCGAATTATAAAAAGCTCAGTTTTTACAAAATCTAGCAATAATCAATTGTAAAATAAAATTAATGGTAGCAAATATTAATTGTAAAATTAATAAAGTGCTATAAAGTTTCATATCCCGAAAATGAATTGACAATAATTTTAATTAGATGGGAGAGCAAAACGACGCGGTATCGCTTTGAGCCTCAAGTATGCTTTGTGACGTGAAGCGATATTTAATGACCAATAATAAATCGTTTGACGATTAAAACGATACTGAATATTTAATTGTGAAAGCGATCAAGTATAGAGTCCTCTGTGATTTAACACTCGATTGATTTCACGGCAAATGTTTGCTTAGGGCACATTGTTTGCAACAACCTTATGTTTTTTATTGCAATTAAGAAGAATAGATACAATTGGATAATAATGACATGAGAATTATGTGTAATAAATCTTTATATATTTTTATATTAGTTGGCACATCTTATAGACATCGTGATCGTATGTATAGCTTTGTACTAATCGACCTATTAAAGTCTTATTCGCATAATACATAATTTTTTCAATGAAGGCGATCGTTCATAGTTATCATTTAATAATAGATGGCGTTGCAGTATTTTTTTTATTCACTTTGAATGCCGTAGACAAAGTAATAAGCCGTTCGCCGTTCCCACTAATGTGATAACGTTTATGTTCCGAACGACCGTCGCTAACAGATAGCTCATTTGTCGACTATTCAAAACAGATTATTTTAATGTATATCTGAACAATATCTACCAGACTAGCTATTGGTATAATAAGATTTTTGTAGTATACTGGCTGAACGTCGACCTGACCGAAGACCATTTTAAAGACGCTACTTTGATGAAAATATCATACCGATGAAAATATTTTAGCAATATTTTCATGTTATGCACAATTAAAATTAGTATTTTAATCTTTTCATTTATGGTCAAATAAAATATGGAAGCAAACATCTACCCAACAAATAAAGGTCCACCTCAGCCAGGAACTGAACCGGAAATAACTGAAAATAATCAAGTTCAAATAGGATTTTACGTCATTAACTTCCCCAAACGGCAAAAAGAATCGTCCAAAAGTCTTTCGTTTGTAATGGATCTAAAACTCATATTCCATTTACCGGTTCGAATATAACAGCGCGGCGGAGAGTGTTAGAGTGGGTGTACTCATGTGTGAAGCAACATTGCTTGAACTTTGTTAGACCTTTGCTCACTAGGCAGGAAAAAGCCGATTCAGTTAACTTCCTTATCACGTTAATTAATAGGTCAAATACCAAAAATCAGAATACACTGTTTTATTACAAATTTATGCTATAATCACAATTAATTAAGCTATATATATGTAGTAACTGGTTTAAAATAATATGCAACTCATTATGGTTATTTAACTTGATCTTAATATGCTCCGTGTTAATTTGAATGTAAAATATTTTATTTGCTCAATGTCATTTATCAATCTTAATATTGCATGAAGTCTTCGGTTATAATATTATGGACCTATTTACATTAGATATTTACTATTGAATGTCTTATTACTTATAATACATTCAAAAGTTTAAAATAAATTGAAATTAATTTAAATTAAAAATTTAATTTGAAAATAGTGACAGACACGCCGTCCTTATCAAAATACAGATTTAACATTCGAAAAATGAACAGCAACGTCAAATCACTAACATGTTTGTTATAAAAAATATTTTTATGTCGTTCAAATCCATGTGACTTCTTTAATTTGACGGCCCCATAGCCCAGTTGGTAGTGACCCTGCCTGCAGAGCGAGGGGTCCCAGGTTCGATTCCCGGCCGGGCCAGACATTTATGTGACAGATAAATGTTTGTTCTCGGGTCATGGATGTTTGTGATGTCATAATTGTGTATGTCCATGCCACCCGCAACACAGGGTATCCTAGTGCGGGGGTGTGAGTGTGTAAACGTTTAAATTATTATAAATGTATGTTTTCCTTTATGGGAAGGAGGGAGGTTCTATGCATGTATAGAAGAATATACCATCAAACATCAGTGCTTCCGGATTGTTGCAAAGTAAATTAATACAAATTTAATAATGATACAATAGATTTTCATCTATGTATAATTTACAGCGAATAGAAATTATTCGTTTCCTAATTATTCTATTGTAATACGTTTTTAAATATTGTATTTAGTATTGTATAAAATACAATATCGACATTTGCAGGGTTTCATACGCTAAATGAAAAGTCGGAATCCATACAGAATCACGCGCTCGCTGTGTGTCTGAGTTTGTCATGCGATATTCTGCAAAATTTTTTAGCCCGTATATAGTGTTTTATAGACAATAATGATCGTATACTTACTGAAAATGAACTCACACTGTAATTTATAAATCTATTTTACGTACATTTACATGTACATTTGTAACATGTAATGAAACTGCTCGTTGTGATTTTTAAAATCATACTTTTTAATTTATTAATATAATATTTATTATGCATATTTTTTAAAGATTATCTCAGGCGGTTCGTAGACTTTTTTTTTTTAAATCTAAGATACTAATGAGTAATCGAAACGAATAATTATGAATTTATATATGTTTCAAATATGAATGTTTACCAAGCAAGGCTAACGATAAATTTATAATGATTACCACCGAAAAGAAAATCATACTTTCTTTATTACTTCCCGTATCTTAACGGAAAGAGATCGCGTGAATGTGTTTATGTATAACCGTACTTTTGTCAAAGAAGGCTTGGGTTCTTTGGGGTGATTTACGACCCATTTCACAAAGAGCTTCATACATGTATCTATGTGCTTGTGCGAAGACAGCTAGTTATCGAGGCATAATGAATTTTTCCGTCTGTGTCAAGTAAAAGCAGTACGGTTCTTTTGTTCTCTTTTGAAATGTATAAGTTTTTCGGCTTCTAAATAATTCGTTCACGTAGACGCAAATAGATAGCAATTTTTTACATTTGTATCCTATACACGAGCAAACGGACCAACTAATAAACAGTGGTACCCGTAATGACAATAGCAATACCGGTGTGTTGACAGCACTGAACCAGCTTATTATTGGCTAAACGATACTGGACCAAAACTGATGAAAACATTTCGCGATTGGTTCGAAAGGACAGTATTAGCTGGCTAGTCAATTAAAGATACCAACCACCATATACAAATACCGTTAGCCTAGCGATCTCTAACGGAGAATCAAATTAGGGATTTTGATAGTAGGTACGCGTATCCCAAATAAACACATTATCAGAATTCATTTGGTGCCTAAAATTGTGTTATTGGCTGTCTTACGCTTATGTTAGCTTTATCCGAGTTGTTATTCACCTAGCCCAGTTTTTTCACTTTTCCAGTAATTAGAGACATGTCGGCTGCATGTTTCTTTTAGCCTATTTTTCTTTTGTTTTGCAGTACACGGATATTTCACTAAAATGGATTTTGGCTTAGAGCCAGTGCAGTGAAACAAACGGCGAAGAAGAAACAAAAATATTTTAGACAAAGTTGTCTTGTAAATATTTCAAACGGTGCGGTTCTTGTTTTTCATTCGATCAATTAATATTATGTCAATATTTGTTTGTAATATTTGTTATTTCAAAGCTTGTAACTACTGTGAAAAATTTTTTTTAGTTTTTTGTATGTACTGGCGTCATTATAGGACAGAGTAAATAGAACTTTTAAGCATATTTTAACTTTGTCATTTTGAATGTTTAGCTAATCCTAACGACCATCATCATCATCAAGCAATCATTGACTATTATTCCACATTACAAAGTAGTTATCTAAAAATAAATTTACGTGTGATTACTATGACAAATACTAAGTGGAAGGCAGGTTGTTTCTAAGAGATGAAAGGCGAATCAAGGTATACATATAAATACATCTAAAATATATATATACGTGGCGAAGACAGTCGTGAATACGGTTCCTAAACGGAACGCGACACGTGACCCGAGTGATGGCAGCATCGTCGCTATGACCCAACAGTCGGCATCTAATTCTACAACAGAGCCCAGCTAAGGAGTAAGCGCTAAGGAACGAAGCACTCGTGTTTAAGCTGTGCCTCTCTGCCAGTAACTATTTCACGTTTTGTTTTTAATTATTGTTGAAACAGAGAATTCTGGTGGAAATGTTATTCTGCTCCAATTACCAATTTTCCGTCTGCGAAAATATAGCCCATGACGCCAGCGATACTGTTTATCTGAGTAAATAACATCGAATCAATTTAATTTAACTATACAATGTTTCAAATAAACTGTTATAAATTTGAGCTAAACCGTGTTTTACTTCTAATGTCTGAGCTATATCCGACTTAAGTAATCAACACTAATATTATAAAGAGAGAGTGCGAATTTTGTGAGGTTGTGTAAATGTTTGGTTATCTGGTGCAGTGGTTTACTGCTACCGTTCAATAAAATATTTTGTCATTTGAAAGGTATTATTCCTGATAATTCATAAAAATAAGAAAAAAATGTAAACAATACGTTTCGAAAAGTCTGGAATTAGTTCATTCCGAAGGTGAGAGTCTTCAAGAATGTAATGAAAACAACCAACAATCAAAAAGAACATCATTATAATCATAAGTAAGTGATGTAATCAATTATCATTACCTTCATGTAAAAAATCAAATTGTTGGAATATGACTTCAGTTATATGATTTGTTGCTAAGATGCACAATCACTAAAAGATACACTGACTTTTGTTAATGTAGAGAAAATAATATTTATTTAGCGGTGCTATCGACATAAGAGAATGGAATAAGATACGAAAAATCATAAAAAATCTGATATTTTATGTAATTTTTTGTGTAATAAATAATAAAGGTAAAATAAAAGTTTACATCACATACCTGCGATATGAGTTCCAAAGAATAGAAAGCATGATGGGCACAGTATTGTAACGAGGGGAGTGATTTGTCAATAGCAGTATGATTTAGTATCCCCTATATACCACGGGTCGTATGAAGGATGGAGGGAACGACTCGCAATAACGTGAATAACCTGAGACTGCGATATAACGAACTATTCAAAGGAAATGACGCCTTGGATTTTATGAAAGAGCATTTCCGTTCCGTTGTTGGAGCGAGCGCGGTTGTGGTATATGAAATAATGTCAGCAAAATGAAAGCAAAAATATTTTACAGGTATAAGATGTATGTTACAAGTGATCGTCTAGCGACGGATGATATTATTATATTCCATCCTTTAAGATTTTTTGTTAAGTTAATGGTAGCTTCGGCCTGAGCATGGGTCTCTTCGCGTATTTGAGAAGCCCTGAAGCCACTTTGTTCCAGTGGAAAGTCACTTGCTAAAATGTAAGTTGTTATTGTTCGATGTATCGGCCTTCAACATGGTTTAACTGGAATACAGATATGCTTTTCTAGGTAAATCGGTTTATAGTCCACTACTGACTTAGGCGTCCGGAAATAGCGTTTTCTTTAGAGGCCAGGTTGTAAAATATTTTTAGGCCTAGTCGTATATAATATAGATATGTCTTATTATGAGGACCTACGTCTATCTTGGTCTATCCAAGCCAACCGCTACAGCTCACGGTACAACCCACTGAACAACAGACGAGCCAATGGTCTCGTTAATTAAAATTTTAACCCGATGATCTCATGCATGGTGATAGAATTTTTACCAGCCTGGCTTACTATTCCATCTAGAATTTTTAAAAGTTCGTTAAAAAGCAGATTTCTTTTTTTCTCTTGGCCGGCCAAGAGTCGGTGATGTCTTTGGTGGTGCCGTTGTGCGGCTTACTTCAGCTCAATTATTGAAGAAAAAATGGTACTTAAGTTAATGAAGACATAATTAATTAAACACATCAAAAATATTTCGTATTGTATGTTATTTTATGTTTGCATTATTATGGTATTAGTTCACATTAGTTCAAACAAATATTAGATTTATTTATTAAATATTTCGATTAATTCAATGTTTTATAACTATGAACTATTAATAGTAATTAATTTAAATGTTATTAACTTTTAAACTATCTTTCAAAAGGCACCTTGACGTTCTTGATGATATAACTGGTCCAAGTTCAGGACATTCCACCAATCTAGGATATTGTTATGAAATCAGATTGTTAAACATATATGATTGCCTAATTGATTCCATTCATGTACTAAACGTATAATATGGTGCAGTTTTTTTCATTACAAATATGTTAAAATTTAAACAACCTTCAATCGTAAAGAGATACTTAAACAATTTGTAATATTGCAAATGTCAAACATAAATGGCACAATACGTCAAACAGTAAACAAAAGCGCGTAATATGACAAATAAAAAGTGCGAACACAGCACATCTTGGTTACATTCATAAGGTGTTCGTAATGCAGTCTAAGCTGTTAACCGTATATGATTACTGAGCGCTTTGATTCATAACGTTTACTTTTTGTGATTCAACGAGAAACTAGGGGAATTCACTTTTCTTAAAGCCCCATGACACGGCTTTGCTAATCAAAGCGAAACACGTCGCAGAAAAAATATCTGAAGAAAAATAATATTCAGATCTTATATCTTAACACAATATCAGATTTTAGATACTCGTATGGCAATTTTAAATGGTAGACACATTTATATAAATTATAATAATGTGTACTTTACATTTAGCTACAAGTTTTTAGGTTTATATATTCTATAAATCCATTTATGTATGAGTCCAAGAAAAATTCTCTTGCAGGTGTTGCAACCTTCTACCCAGCATAGAAGGCAATGGCATCAGTTCTCATTCATCATATGTCGTACTCTGTTTTATCCAGCTTCATTCAAACGCGCGAACGATGCTGAGGTTCCTTGCCTAACTGGCTATCTTCCACACTCTTCAAAATTCAAAAACAATTTCACCGTGTTTCAGTTTTAATGATGGAGAGCTCTAATAAAATGATCTGCTGATATTGGTTAAGTGCATTTGCGTTGGCGATCACTAGCCACCAGATGATTTATTTGCTGCTTTAATAGATATGAAGTTTATATAACCACAGTTACTTTTCCAGCATGACATTATGATAGATGTCAAGAATTTAATTTATGTAAAAACCCAACTAAAAACTATGAATTATAAATTTCTTATACCCGGTAAAAATAAGTAATGCTTTTAAATTTTGAGTAACATTATTAGAATTTTTTAACCCAAAACGCTATTCTTTATATATTTAATCTTGGTTTTATCTTTTAGATATCGCTTACCTTAGGAACGACTTACTGATTCGAATTTGACTTGATCAAATTGAGTTAATATTCACAACATAATTGTCTTGTAGAGACTATGGTTCATTGCTTGGAAAAGAACCGACACTGGTGACAGGAGGCGCTGTATTCAAGATGATGACAAATTTATACTTATGAACATGACTCAACACAATACATTTAACCATATACCCAAAAAGGAACTACCAAGCTTATATTGTTACAAATTTAATGCAGAACTACGTTTACCGGACCAGGTAGTAGTTTATAAATTGTCTCTTTTCAAATGCCAAAAAAGAGGAATTCAACCGCGAAGATTTATGTATTCTACGAAAAAGGGTTTCTTTGTTCAGCAGTAAGTTTTTCCTTCTTTTGCTTCGTTAATTGAATTTCTTCGTTTGTTCCGGTAGAACAACAATGGTTTTAAAAGTGTATTCACTACCTGTCGACTTTTAAACGTTGCGGCGTTATAGTTTCGAAGTCACGAATCAAGTGGATCACAAACGTTGGACGAGGAACACGTTGAAACTACTACTACTAACAAAATAGGAAAGTTTTATGCAAGACAAGTCCTTTAGCTTTTCTGTTATTTCATAGTTTCTTTAGGCAACATTGAGTGCTTCATTTTTTACTATGAAATCTAGTTTTATTCTATTGCAGAAGCGAGTTATATTTTAATTCAGGTCCTTACGATTTTGACTTCGACGCAGCTGCACACATTATGTTCTTGGCCAACATGATGTGCCAAGGAAAATCACGTGAACATTCGTATCATAAAAAATATCTATATTCTCATAGTATTCTTTGTAATAATTTACAACATAGGCAATTTTAGGACAATAGCCAGGTTACGAGTACGTATACTTCAACACCTGCACACGTATGAAACGCCTGAAATTGGATACGTTGTCGGACAACATGCAAACAGTAACCCGCTAAAGAAGACTTTCTAAAAATTATTTCCAGACGATTTTTGGAAGGAGAGATTGAGCTATCCAGCCAGGTGTAAAGCGAGATGGGTACCGTCGTGATGCTAAAATGTTTATACTAGATATTATACAGAAGTTAGCGAAAGAACGAGTCTAACGCCATGGTCTGTTTGTGCAGCTGGGAACATTATGGACAATAGAAGTTCGCTAGAACTCGAGGATATTCTATACTAATATAAAACGTATATCTATAATTTTGTACTTGTCTCACCTATCTACACTTATTTATTTAAATAAATATAGCGTTATACCAATTTATTTTATAAAGAAAAATCAATTGATGTTCGTTTGTCTCACTAAAACTCGGGAATGGCAGGACCAATTTGGCTAATTTTGATCTTGAAATATTTGTGGAAGTTCAGGGAAGGTTTAAACAGTAAAAATTTTCCCAACACAACATGTCCACAGCTGTGAAACATTTCATGTCTTTTATCTTTTTAGAAATAAAAAATTATCACTTGGTTGTCAAATATTTATAGGTGCATTTAGAAATTTGTCTGTTTCATAGCTCTAGTATTAAATCCGATCTCTTTGGTCTGTTTTGTTGGAATACAAAACAAGGTTCAAGTTCTCTTTCAGAAATAAAAAAACAAAAGTTTAAAAGTGTCAGTTGGTTGTCGAAAAAAGAAAATAAATAAATTTCAAGCCGATTATTAAAATCTCTGTCAGCAGTTTGTCAGTGCGCGAGAACTTTATTAACTGTTATTGTTTTAAAATGCCAAGAAGAAGACGACCTGACTTAGGTTGTCGAAGTCAATCAAATGTGTGACGAGCCTTGAGCACAGGCGCAAGGTTGCCAGCCCGCGATCTTTTATAGGGTACATTTTGAAGTGTGCATAGGAATTGTTCAAGTTAATTCCCCCATTACGGTACCTCCAGCGGACAACTCGGCGTATGGGAGGCATCCACCCTTACGCAGTGAACGTACCACCTGCTCGGACGACGAGATGTGCATGTTCATTCATTATGCGTTTATAGCGGCATAAATATCTAGATCTAAAATTAAAATTAAATCAAGAGCAAGTTTTTTTTTATATTTTATGTATATATATGATTTTTGACTTGTGTTATACACATTACACACTTTTAATGTAAATACCAACTCAAGATTTCAAATTCTTCGCAAATCTCGTATTTCCACGTCAATTTTAACAGAAATCTTAATTTCAAATCACTCTACATAAAATCAAACAGTAACGCGACGTGCTATGATAATTATTTTTGTGCCAATATAAAGTGATAAAAACATAAAATTATAATAACAGTGAAATAATACTCAATACGACACCAATATAAATTTAAACAATTCACCAAGCTGTCTAAATCTGGATATAACGAAAAGTAATTTACCATTACTACTGAATTGTTAGTAGGTGCCTTGTATTGATTTCATATTATAGTAAAATAATTACCGCACCTCGTACGTTATTACTGCCTTTAGAATGAAGTAAAATGTATGTCAATAGTAACCTGTGAACGTAATAAAGCCATTGTTAATAATTAATTTAATCGTGAAATTCAATAGCGACATGGTGTATGAAATACATGGTTATGGCAGACTGACGGAAATATGACACTATAATTTTATTGCAATGTTATCATGGATTTTCTGTTGTTTGAAATAATCCCTATATTTAGTTATTTTGTTCGTTTGTTTCTTGCCATCTCTTAAACTCATTCAAATGTAAGATTCTTAAAAACTAGAGAATTTTTCAACAATACTTCTTTCTACCTTATAACCAATGACTTGCCAAAGATCAAGTTCATTTAACTCAAACTCAGTAGTTAACTTAACGACGCAGCGATTGACTGACATAACGCCATCTACTTTTGGTAATATAAAGTTAAGGGGATGACCCGTCACCGGTTTCGTGAACCCGTCCCTCTGTGACGACCTCTTGGTCGGATGAACCGCCCCAAACAAGTGACAAGGATAAAGTAAAGTACCCATAAGTTACCAAGTTGTGCTTCGACAACAAACAATACAGCAGATCCATCAATACTGATGAAGCGATTTGCGTAGTCGTTCCAAATACGAACGACTACAGAAACCTAACTAGACTTCTGGTACTCCACAAAGTACCATGTCACACCTACGCCCTCATGGAAGAGCGTAAGATACGAGCAACCTTGCACGGAATTCACCATTAGCCTCCCAATGTTGCGATCCAGACTGTCCTTTCCAGTCAAGGCCTCCCGGTGGAGACTGTACAAATAATGTACAGTGACAGCGGAAAGCAATTCTATCTTATATTGGTCATTCTGACTAACACTCCCGATGCCAGGGAGTTATTCAAAAGAGAGCGCCCGGTATATGGGCCCTCCAAAATCCGGTTTGAAAGCCCGCACAAACGCGAGTACCTCGGTCAGTGCCACCGCTGCCAGCTCTATGGCCATTGTTGCATTGTAATAGCAACACCAAATTTATATTAGTTAAGTATGATCTATAAATAGTCCTACAGCCATGCAGCGGCAAACTGCTCCGCCCCTCTATGGTGTGTCAAGTACTTGGAGCCCCATGCCACCCGAGACTGCACCCGACCACGCGACGCTGAGATATCTCCAGCGTGTATACTGTGTGAGCAATCATTCTATCCAGCCAACTATTGCGGTTGAACACGAGCCCCGCCCTTCTCTGCCAAAGACTGCAAAAAGTCAGCCA
>DWPT01005990.1:0-11795 GCA_018251895.1 Agathymus mariae mariae
ACTAAGCTGGCAACTGAATTGGTAGATAAATTGGACCTTCTGTAGTCGAGCTGCTTCCTAGATAAAATTGCATGAAATACGTCAATTATTTAGATATATTTCAGTTTTCGTTAAAATTTTTAATTAACTAATTTTTTTTTTTTATTATAAGGGTCCAGGACTAGTTGATGTAGTATTAATAAAGGTAATCCAATGTCCAGCAATAGACTTGAAAAGACTGATTATGTAATAAAAAAGTTATCACTGATGCGTTGCAGCCAGGAAATGAGAAGGAAGAAAGTATTGGCTCTCAAGCCCCCTGCCAGAACACGCAGAGTCGTTTGGCGGCTGACTGAAGCAGGAGGGTGGTAGTTAGCCAGGCAGGCTCCACGGAAAGATACGAGTAATAGTATTAATGACTTAATAATAACACCGATATTGATTTTTGTGAACATCGCTTTTTATAATCTTTCTGACCCCGGTCTGAACTTACCTTTCTTCCAGTCATCATTCCACGTCGTCCTTTCATCCGTAATATTTCATACCGCTGCCTTAAATATTTCCCCGTGTATTAAACGAAAACGAATGTAAATATTTTATTGGATTTATAAGATTCTGGGTGACTTGCGGTGACGGGGCGAACGAATTACTACAACTTCTAATTATGGCGTGAAATAATTTACCTCCAAAAACTTTGTGTCAATTAGAATCGCTATTGAGGCCAGTGACAATAAAAAATTACGTGTTTTATGTCCATCTTTTAAACTACAAATACGTGTCCTTAAAATATTGGACTAGTCCATGTTAAATTTGATTATAATATATTAATTAAACGTTTTAAATTTTAATGTAATGTACTACCTACCAAATCTTCTCACCAGCAGTCAAGGTTGATTGGTAGAGAATGCCATCAGGCATTAAGTCCGCTTATTGTATTCTTAATGTATTTACAAAAAAGAATAAATAAAGAAAATAATGTCCATTGGTTTATCGTACGTACGTACGTAGAAAATAAACAAAGATAGAAAAAGGAAACGTTTATTTATATTGTTATAAATGAAGCTACAACGCAGCTACAGCAATTCATTCAGTTAACTACTTACATGTAATTAAAAATTTAGGGACTAAATATAAAATCATTTCAATATAAAAAAGCCACTCCGTCGGCATAAAATTTCATTAGATCAATTTACCTACTCGACCGATCTGAATCTGCCCCTGACAGGCTTTGTGCCTACCAGTTCATTACTTAACCTAATCGGCTCGATAAACGAACGAGATAACCAAATGACTATCTGTTGGTTATTGGTTATATTAATTAGACAACCAATTTGATAACCCTTTTATGTTCGTAAGCAAGATTGACATACTCCTAACTTATACATAGGTTTAAATAAGTAGTTTAAATTAAGTATGTCAAAAGTTTTAAGATTTATAATTCTAATTACATTTTAATCTAAATTTCATTAAATTTCTAATATAGTTTTAAAAATTTTTTTTTTGAATATACTAAATACTTTTTTACATATTAGCAACATAAAAAAAATATTTCAGATAAAGCAATTAATCAATTAATAATAATAATAAATAATGTATAATAATAAATATAAATCGGCAATTTTTTTTTATGTTTCATAGTTTGTTAACAGAAAGTATGAAAGTGTTGAATGAATGAAATATAAGATACATTTTTGCGTGTACAAAATGAATATTAGAAAAGTTGCTTACATATTTATGAAAAATAAAAGCACCACACATTTCCGAAGTACTCAAAAGAAACTTAGAGGTGAGCGTACAATCATTCTCATATCCTTACAAAAAATATCAGCAGCAATCAACGCCCCCATAATAGCTGCACTAATTCGTCGCCAGTACAATAGTTTGTTATAACAAGAAATTGCGTGTCTGGCCGCAGCGAAAATATTGCCCAACTACGGCAATAACGGAGCCCGTTAGTTCCCAACTTGGCGAACTTTGTCCAACAATTTTTGTCCGTCATAATAGCCCAAGTTTGTGGCGGGACAATCTGCCATTTCACTGAGACAGTCTTTATTCCCAAGGAGCTTTAACGTGGGGAATGAAAAGAGACTTGGTTTTTGTACCCATACTTCTTTGACAGTATTATTTAATTTTTCAAAAGTATTTTTTTTATCATGAAAGCAGTGTTTTACGAGTAGGTTTTTAAGATAACGGTTTCTTTTTCATTTATTATTTTAGCGTTCGTTTTCCTGCCAACTAAGATGCGGGAGTCTTTAAGATGTCTTAAGTTTATGGGCCCTAACGGGACTTGGTAAAGTAAATACGTGGCCTATATAACAATAGGCTTCAATGCCGTGAAAAATACAAAAAACAGTGCCCGTGGTCAAGCGCCTCGTGGAGCAAAGTGAAGAAACTAGAGAGGCGGACACGGGCACACTAACCGCTAGCCGAGGTATGCTCCCCGGGTGTCTTTAGTCGAGGTGCGCCGACAGGAGGAGTGAATGGACTTTTTTAAGATATTGCGTTCAACATCTTATCACATCACATCAACATCACCACTTACCATCAGATGGGATTGCTGTCAAGCATTAATTTTGTTTTATGTAAAATTAAATTGATTTAATTATCCAATTTATTATTTGTTACACAAATAATATTTGCTTACCTTACCAATGTCAAGGCAAGTAAAATTTAATTTCAAATTATATCGTGAGAAGTTTTCCGTATCACAATAGATGTATTTAGACTAAACGACTCATTTCTCATACAAGCAATGATGAAGAATGCTGTTTTTTGTATTGGCTATTATTATATACATACATAATACATATATTATATTGTGTATCTTGTTTAAAATATAGAATTACAAGCAATATAATAAGTACTTTGCTTGACAGATCGACTCCAGAATCTAAGTGCATTTAAATTTTGACAGTTTCTTTAAACTGCCTTTAATTATTGGAATCTTTTTTTTTTGTTCTAACAATAATTATCAAACGGTAAATATTTGTTCACATATATCATACATCCTGCAATGCATACAAACATATTGGCGTATAGTCAACCAACACTTAGAGTACCTTTGAACCTAATAGTCTCAAAAAATGTAAAGAACTAGATTTTTTAAAATTGGATACAAATCTTTCGAAACTTTAATATACCTGTAAGCTAAAATGTACTAATTAACTACAAATAACTCCATCGTACCAGCAGAAATTTCAAATACCCTGCCGCTCATAAGATAACTGTCCACTTACTTCCATACAATTGAACTGTTAAGTTATCGGTCTCCTGTAAAATTGGACAATGGCCGACCACCGACCGAACAAGACCGCAATCGTCATGAATGCTTCGATGGCTTTTATTTCGTATTAGACGAAATCCTTCGATAAAATTTTAGGGCCAATTTTATTAGAGGATGATATTGTTTTCTTATGTTATTGGACTAAACGTAAAATGATCTCCGACTGTGGTTCTTGTTCACTTTATGTGGGTGTTGTGGGTATTTCGAGTGTGCAGCGTCGACTTTATTACTCAACCGTCTTTAATTCATATAAAAGTTATTGATTGGGTAATCATATGTGTATTCGATTTCAATTTAATCCGTCCAGTATTTGATAAATAATATTGATATGATATTCTAGTAAATCAGATGTGACAGAAGCATAGCTCGTAATTAAAGCATCTTTAAACTCTATACAAATAACTATCTAGAGAAATACAGCGTAACGATAGATTTTTTACAATAATTTGAAAAAGACAGAGCAACTCCACGGTAAGAAGTACCCACTACCCGTGTACATTCGTTATAAAAATGCAGTCAGTTGGCGCCATTTTCTCGTCCTTTCATCCTAAGTGGAAAAATTGTCAAAAAATGGAAATTATATTTTACTTCTAAATAGATTTAGACAAACATTTTTCCAAAGTCTATACCTAAGATCGTTTAATTCATTGGAAAAATTCCAATTTTACCTTTACTTAGCCTGAACAGTTACGTAAGCGAACCGTCTGATTTATTAAGCTGGATCCTTTACAGTCCCACGTCACTCAATTTGTAAGATAAATAATGGTCTGTACCGAGACAACCTGCGCGACGCACGGATATTTGTTTGTGTCCTGAATACAAGAGTGAGCTTTTTGTATTAAGCTCGGCCCAGATGCTAGTATGGCTTTCTGCTGTGGGTCACATCATGTTTAGACATACCTACATGAATCTCTTCATTATTCAGTGATCTATTTCTGCGATCTATTTAATACGATAAGTGATATAATAGTGATCTATTTAATACGAATGTATTAACCAAAAATAACAAGAAACTTTAACAATATTTAACTATCAATATCTGATAATTACAACCTGAATAAATTATTTTAAATTCACTCCGGATCACGGAAGTGCTATTACAAAATTATATTACTAACAAGTATCCAACTTATATTGTAAAGTACATGAGTTAGTAACATTGGTATTTGAATGAATTTGATAAAGCAATTTTTATTACATTATTTTATAGATGACTACCCATTGAAACTGGATTTGTCGGTTATGCTCACTAATGAACGCCTTATATTAAGAAACTTGTTGACTTATCAGAAAAACACCGTATCACGCATCAACCGTTTACCTGTCGCAATGATTCACAAATGCTTTTAATAAAAACAAACTAATAATTTTATACACGAAAAACATTGAACTTTTGCCTAAATATCAAAAACTGTTAGTTTATTCTATCCTTTCTCTTCTGTGTTCAAAAAATATATAAAAACAATTGCTCTATATTATCTTAAGAACAGAATAATCCCTACGTAAAAGAAAAATATTTCGACATTGCACAGCGTGTTATGCGCAGCTGTTTTGGTAATTATTTTTCCATTACTGGGCTAATAGATTCCGAGATTACAAATACATAAGAAACGAAGAACGTATCATATTGTCATTAAGCAAAACGTAAACGTAGATGGAAGTATAAATATATTGTTATATTTTGTTTATACCATATAACATTAATAATATAATTTTACTTAAATATAATTTTACTTAGAGGAAAAAATCAATGAAGCATGTTAGACTATCTGACATTAAACACCTCATGCAACCCATGGACTTCTGTAACCAAATTCAACTAGGACTTTGGTCCTATCTAAAGTCAGTCCCAGATTATTTCTGCTCTTCAACACTGAAATAAAATGCTCCATATGTTTTTATAGCTAACCACTTCTGGGTGCTAAAGTCATATTATCATCACCCAAGGATGGTTAACTCAACGTTACAAACAAAATTATTATAATAAGTATTCGACTACTTACTTAAAATTTAAAATGCCTACTAGTAAGTACTTACCTACAAATCTACATTTAGTACATAGGGTTCCGTTTACGTAGTTTTTAGACCCAACAAATTGCCCCATTTTCAGTATGTGCTATTTATTTATGGGAAAATTAGATTAGGACTTATACAGTAGGCTTCCTTTTGCACATTAACATATATTTATTTTAATAAATCTGCTAACCCACACGTAGAGAGCGTGACATGAGATCTTACGTATTTGTCTTTGTCTTCTGAATGATAACTTGAGACAAATTAATTATGAAATAATTAATTATAATAATGTCAAATTATTATAAAAGGCGGATTGTTATATGAATTGATTGATTAAATTAAACTCTGGCCATGTTCATAATAAATACACAGTTACACGTATCTCACGTATAAAAAGAGTGCCGAATAGTAATTTAAATAATTAACCAGACAACCGTTAATTGTACTTTGAATGGACGCATGTCTGGACGAATTACGTAGGTGCGTAGCGAGCAACGGTAAACGCACTTAAATCCACGTCCGTATTCAGGATTAATGGGGTACGTAAGGGGTTTAAGAGGCCGGCAAAATGGAAAAGTTAATTTTAATGCACAGCTCACGGCCACTATCTCGTTAGGGCCCTACCTTGCAAGCATTTCTAAAGGGATTGGTACTCAAGCTGGCTTAAGAGTGTGGAAAGAACGCCTTTGCTGTGAACCACTTTTAAGGATTTAAGACGTTAGCACATTTTATTAGTGCTAACATGCTCAAGTCAAGTGACTTCTAACACTTCATGATAAGTGTTTTTTAATTGTTTAGGTACCTGATAGTCTTAATTCATCTTTTTTTCACATTTTTAGCTTACTTTTAATGGTTAAAATTCTTAAAACGATAGGTATGTAGTTTATTTTATACTGAAGTAAGATATAAGAATTCCTATAACCGGCAGCATGTTTCATATTATAGGTGCATTTTGTTAATAGTATTAATACTAAAATAACTTTATAATGATAAACATAAATCAGCAACCAGAACATAATAACATAACCATATATTAAAAATGTTTCAATTCAAAAGTACCGCAAATTGGTATTTGATTTTGTGCTAAGCTCGGCCATTCTTCTCAAGACAATTATTTTGCGGGCTCTATAAATAGTTATTTCGTGGACTCTATAAATGTTATTAAAAATATTTTAATTAGAAAACATTTTCAATTAGATCAGTTTATTGAATATTAAGCAGTCTTTACAGGTATAAAGTGCCACCTCGTTAGTAGTCGTTAACCAACTGAACCCCGGCTACGACTAGCAATGCAGAGGATTAGCGCTCGAGTATACTCGAGAGTGTAGAAGGAACTCTCAATGACTTATTGGAGCGCGCATAATTATTGTACTAAGTTGCTAAATTTATTTCCCTGATACGTGGCTTTTACGCTTCTTGCGTTCATGATATAACTTTCAGCTTATGTAAGGTATTTGTGATTTTAGGTAAGTAATGATTTTGAATTGGGACTCACACATAATAAATACTTACATTTAAATCATAGCGCAACATACGGAAAACATTTAACAACTATAAACGTAGAAACAAAGGTGTTATCATTATCAATAATAATTAATTATTTTGCTTATGTTAGTTCCAATATTTCTGAATCAAGTGATTTTTATTCAAAAATAATAAAATGTCATCGATTGAAGGAATATTGTGTTCTCGATACATCGCCTTGTTCTAGCTCGGCTGACAAATTTCTTTAATATGATTGTCTATCGTAGCCTAGTTGGTTGTGTCCTACGAGATATGACTCGGTACAAATCCTGATCGAGACAGCCATTCACGTGATGAAAAAAACATAAGAACAGTAGACTCGTGATATTTTCATGTTGTTTTAATATACCACTGTTTTATATTAATAGCCGACAAACAAGTTCACGGTTTATCTTACTCTCACGGCATCTAGCAGTTTGTTTGAGAAGCACTAGAAACTGTTGAAACCATGAGTCGACAAATAGTATTCTAATATACGATAAAAAGCACAGGTGGTGCTGCAAACGAACACTGGTGACCCTGCAGACGAATTAATGATAAAACTACGCTACCAGGAGCTATATAAGTTGCAACGAGCTCTTGTCCTTTCTTTTAATTACCGTCTTCCCTGAGGGCGGCCTCGTCAGACGAAGGCTTAGAGGTCGTATGGCTAAGGCCAAAGTGATGTTTAGTGGGTAGGCCGGCTGCGCTGGTACGCATGAGTATTCACCACCTCCCCCCTGCGGATCTCCGGAAGGTACCCCTTTTTCTTTTGTATGGGCGCAAAAAAAAAATTGTCCTTTCTCACTCGTCTCTTCGATCACCGCTTCATAACTCTAGAGGTCCCTCAGACTTACTAAAACCTCGTTTGCACGAATATTATAATTTTGTATAAAATTAATTGTACAAGGTTGAAGTTAAAACTGCTATTCATTAGCCAGATGGCTACGTATTAGCGCCAGGAATTAACAAAATTGCCTAACTGTCAATTTGAATTGTACGACCTAACAGTTAGTTATAGTGGCAAACGAACATTACATGCATTACGAAGCTAGGCAACTTTATTGTCTCACTGGCGCTTAGCTCCTTCCTGCATAATATTATCTACTCAATACGGCGAATGCGTCGAACGTTTAATAAGAATAATAAATACCTCGATTTCGAAACATTTGATACCAAATCGAAGCAAATTCATAATAAAAAATCAGATTCTTTTAGCTTACAGGATTGTTATAATTTGGTGCATATATAGTATCAGATGATCTAATAACAACAGCAAACCGTAATAATATATAATGACGATAATATAAGAAAAAGAAACCTCAAGGTCATTGTATGTATATCAAACGAAAAAGTTCATTATGAGGCTTTTATTTATCATAACCCTAAATTCAATGCAACGATACTAAATCTTATTTTTTTTACAATAAACGAACTGTATTCCTGACACAACTCAAAGTACGCATCTCTATCCTACGTAAGTCAAATTTGACCATGACTGGTTTTGGTTTTCCGATCCTTGCATTGTGTTACCGAATTCTGGAATAGTGTTATTATTATATTGTATCATCTGTTGAATCTAATAATCAAATACGCAATGGATTTTTGTTATCCTAAACTGGTACCAAATTAATGCATAAATTAATGTAATTAAATTTTGTTTAATGATTTTACTTTTGAACAGCCACAATCCATAATTGAAAATGAAAATTTAGAAATATATTCTCGCCAACCTGCATTACCATCTTTCGTTCTCTTCGCATAGCGGAATGCCTATCCAACCACTGCTATTATTTTCTCATTGTGCGGCTTTTATTTTTCATCTCGTGTATCGGCAGACAATTAAAATACTTGCAATAGAAAAGGAATGTCAGCTTTGATGCAGAAACTCGTTATGCGGACTTCCTAGCTTTCTGCTGAGTAGTATTTAAATAGGAACTTCTTCGCATTTCTTTGCTTCTAGTAACAGGATTATTATGCTGTTAATCTATTGTTTTCCTAACGAGGATTTAATTAAAAAGCAAAACTTGGAACAAGCTTTTACTATTTTATTTAAATTAAAAATAGGCATCGGATTTATTGTAATAAACTTTATTTATCGCGACCATATATCATATATTCAAGTGAGTGCATCAAAAGGACATCCAACATCCTGATGGAAAGCATTGTTATAGTACCTGCTGATCCCCCGACTTCTGTTTGCTATGTTATATTAACAATGTATGTGCAAAGGAAAAAACATAAATAAACACTCAGTCCCTATGAAAATCTTTGTTTCTTAAAACTTTAATACCATTATATAAAATTAAGATATTGCAATATTTTCTTTGATAAGCGCCAAGCGTCTAAGAAAAAAACTTAGAAAACTTATTTGAATTAAATCCAGTAGTTTTCCATGAAGCGCGCACGACGGCAGACCTCTGTCATTTTATTTATATATATTTAATTAATTGGAAGCACCTTTTTAGTTGTAAGTTTTAATCTTAATTTTCTTTTAACCTTTTGTAATTACAAGTGAGGGTGTTAGTGAATTCAAAGCCCATTTACTGCTTTTCTTGGGACGTACTATTGATTTCAAATTTTTAGAAGTTACATGCATATTGAAAGTTATTTAAATTGACTTAGAAAATAATAAAGTCCAAGGTGAAGGACGGCGCAATAAGAAACCCATGTAACTTTAGAGTTCGCAATAATGTTTACAATGGTGTGTGAAGATTAATTTTAAGGAATCGTGTTGGCCTGTAAAATTAATGTATAATTGTTGATGCATGATTATTGTATAATTGTTCATTATTACTTACAATAGACCTGTGTAAGTGGGTTCTGAGGACACAATACAAATTAAGTTATTGAACTTAGTACAATAACGTTCGTTATACAGTAGGATTAGTATCTATCGAACTACGATGATATTATTTGACGGGTATTGATTGAACCAATTAATCGAGACCTCTTATCAAAGCTGAGAGCGCGTCAAAGCAAATTAATTACCACGATCATTCGATTGATTAGGAACTGTGTTCCTGGAGTAAATGGTATTAAATCATTAAATTAATTTGCGTATTTCCTTCTTATATACCATTCGATTTTTAATTAGTTGCGAATTTTTCTCTTGGAGGTCAGCAAAAGAATGATGATGTTTGCATATAGCATTAATATTTTTTTTTATCAAGATTAAAATTGGATCACTAGACTAACGTGTCAAAATTATCACTAAAACCATTGAAAATGTTATAGATTAGATTTAAAAGTAATGAATTTCGTTTATTATGATGTCGGCCATTGACTCGGACATTTATTAGTTAAAGCTCATCATTTTAAAGACGTGTGTTCTTTCATATGCTGTAATATTATGTGAATGTTAAAATTATTGGTTTCGATAAGAGTGTAAATTTATAGAGTCCCATGTCTACTGCAAATATAAAATTCTTTCACATACGAATGAAGTTGAAATTTGAAACAAATGTAGACTTAGAAGATCCAATGATAACGTCCGCAGTAGCTAAATGATAATAATAATTAATTAACTTTGATTTTAAGGAATATAAACTAGACAATAAATAAATACTTGTCAACTGTCGAATGACGTAATTAAAAAAAGGAATAATTATATTATACAATATACATATAATCTTTAAAACGCATTTTAAAAGATAATAAAAAAAAACGAATACGTAAATTGACTTTTCTCACACGTAAACCAATACATTTAACAAAATTGAGAAATTAAAAATACTTCTTTATACATTCGTAGAACAGAACACTATTAGAATTTAAGTTCTACAATCACTCTCAAAATATTAAGTCGAATATATAATTAACAATTAATAAGTAGATTTTGTGTAGTAGATTTAGCGGTGTTCATAGACAGCAACGATGATGCCTTTTGTGTTATAGACGTCCATGGAAGACCATTCATACTTCAGATCAAATGCTCTTTTACCGGCTATAATTTTCCGGGTATATAATACCAGATAGAACATTGATCATAATTTTCCTTTTATTAACATTTTTGGTTATGGCTCGTATTAGTCGTAAGACCCATTCAGTCATCAATAAAGCCACGAACATAGAACTTTCCAGCGGTTCGTGATGTGACGCCGACTCCAGTACATCAAACCCGCAAGCCTGTCGCTCGACTGTTTGTCGAAGGTGAGAGACAACTCTTTTAGTTTGTGTTTCCTGCAACTTTGATTGAAACTCTCTTTGTTCTAGCAAATTGGTATAACTTCCCTGATTGCTTTTCTTTTGTTTTCGTAGTTTTCGACTTTTAAGAACCGTAAGTACGCCGTATGGACATATTTTTTATATTCAAAAGATACTAAATCTTGATCGCTTCATGACTCCGCTAATGAATCTTAAAACTTGAAAATACAGGGTAATTTTCAATATTACAGATAGATTGTTTTATGACATTAAGTAGATAAACAAATAAACAATTATATCATCATTTTAAATCATCATCATGTCACAAGGGACCAAAATATTGTATTGCGGGCGAGAGAAATTGTTTGATACCAGAGCGAAGCGAAAGATTCTAGAGAAGAATCCTAAGCGTAACGTGGGATTCAAATTACGTCGCTTGAGGTTAAATCATTTTAGTACTGTGTGGCACGAAACACTCTACTTTTCAGCCCCTGTATGAGAAAAATATAAGAGATGTTTTTAGTAGTGACAAATATTTATATTTACATAACCAAATTACAAGTTAAAATTATCTAATAATAATATGCCAAGCTATATATATATATATATGTCGGCGTTAGGTTATTCTCCTCGACATTATTATCAGTGGTTATGGGTCCAGTGGGCGTGGGTTGTATGCGAGCACAAAACGCAGAATTCACTGTTGTACACTTATTTAATCACGTTTCATGTTATTCTGAGCAGCGGGTTCGCGACACCAGTCTTACTCCACCGAAAGCCAAACTCAGAACGCTCCACCTCCATCAACTCATTCAACAAGACACCTCTGTCCCACCACGTGGTGAAAGTTAAGATGGCGCCTCGACCC
>DWPT01005991.1:0-11795 GCA_018251895.1 Agathymus mariae mariae
CCGATTTTGACGGGACTTTCACTGGCAGGTAGCTGATGTAATAAGGAGTAACTTAGGCTACTTTTATTTTAGAAAAAAATTAAAATTATTATAAATATAAAATAAAGTACTGAATAACTTTTTTGTTACATTCCACGCGGACGAAGTCGCGGGCACAGCTAGTGATAAATATTAATTACGGAGTATCTAGATAGAAGAATGTTTAAAAATAAAGTTTCAGTAGTTCAAAAACGCCTAAACTCATTTACATATATTTTCGATCTATATGAACTTGTTAAATTTACCCGGCAAACCAGCAGATTCTCTACATAATGTTAAGCAGCATATAAAGAAAACATGTTAGTTAAATTTTATTCCAGAATTATTCAAATTTCAACATTTGTTGACATTCACATAGAACTTATTATAAATATAATTTGAGTACTTACCATTTCGAGATACATCTAACTCAACTAAATTTTCGAAATTCTGTATATCTGATGGAAGTTTATGTATTTCATTATCACTTAATCCTAATCTTCTCAGGCGATGTAGTCTGAAGAAATTCTGAAAGAAATGTTTTTTTTTTTATATTGTACTCATATCATCAACAATCCCAAGCTTTACAAATTTGTATTGTCTGTGAGGACAGTTCGCATGTTATTTCTACTGTGATATGGTGTCTTAAGTTTAAATGATGTTTGTGTCATTGTCTTGCCTGTTTAATAAGAATAAAAATCTTATGCAATTTATGTACAGATATACTCAGTCAAATTATTTTTATTGGAAATTTTTATCATCAACTATAATGTAATTCTATACTGTTCTTCAACTGCCTTTAATCTTGAGAAATCACAGTTTAACTTATTTTAACAGATTTTTCATCTTCACGAGTAACTTTGCTTTTTTTTATATATTACATTATTATAACACAAGCATAACAGTTGTTTTTTTTTTAAAAAGCTATTTTACAATACATTAATTGAAGGCCTGTTATTAAATACTATCTCAAATTCCACAATGTCTTTACCACATTGGTAGCAAATGAACATATTTTCATACATTCAATATATTTTTTTTAACTATTCAGTATTCATACGATCACTTATGTGTCAGTTTGTCTGTCTATCAGACCCAATTTTTACAACATTTACTAGATGGAAAAATTTACATTTAAATCCTAAGTGAAAATGTCCACAGGAACAGAAAATATTTTTGGATGTGTTGACCGAACAAACAAGTAACCAACCCAAGTCTGATTTAAACTTTAACAGTTCTTACTGCCTTACATTTACAAATAGCTCCTACACCTGGTACAATTGGTCTTAAAATATTTTCTTGTTTTAGATACAAATTCTTCTACTTCTTGGAATTAGAAACATATTAATTTAATACGATATTTGTAGAAAACAATCAATATTTTGTTTACTACCTTCTTAATTAATTTCCATACTAAAGTTATATGAATTCTACAGGAGAAAATCTTTAAACACACCTTGCATTAGAATATCGTAGGTTGGCAATGGCAAATACATCATCACAGACCCATGTCCCATGTAAAAATGTTTATTTGGCACATAAATATCAGCCTCAGCCAGAAATCGAATTAGTGACTTGTGAATTAGTCAGTATCAACTAGTCAATGGGATTGACAATTATTCCTATAGATATCAAAAGTTTTATATGCATACTGTGACATAAATTCGCAACTTTAGTATACATGTATAACATACTTACAAATAGACAATATTTTTATTTTGAGATATGTAGAACATAAAAAATATGAACTTAAGCAAGGTTTACACTTTTAGTTTCTACAGATTACTATTCGATACATATGATCGTTTATTAGACCATGTATACCTACGATTTAAAAAAAAACACCCAAAAACCACTGATATTATTTACATCCAGTGATAAGGTGAACGCCCACGATTGCAACAGATATCAAATTGATAAAACTCACCTTCGGTAAATCTCTTATATGGTTTGCATCCAAAAACAATTCCTCCAAACTCCTGGAATATCGCAAAATGTCTTCAGGTACTGTTGGCAACGAGCAGTGCCGCTTGTCTACACATTCCACTTGGCGATTACATTTGAACAAAGGTATACATCGAAACATGTTGGACACTACACTTCAATCAAACTATGATAAAACGAGTCACTATCACGACACATATTTAAGCACTTTTTGAATTCTAGCACAATTCCAGCATTATAAAACTAACAACGACACCAAAATAATAAAACGGCTCTCCTATACCTCACCCACGAAAATGAAGCCACAAACTAACAATGTTACCACATTACAATATTGCAGTGCGTGGAATGAAACTTAAAAGAAAACTGTCACTATTCATAGGCTTGTATTGTTTAATAATAATATATTATGACAAATAGATAATATTTTTCAGTGATTTTTGTTTTGGAATTTTTAATTCTAAATAATTATTTTAATAAGTTATCTAAACTAATCTAACGATACCTAACATAGAGTAGTATAATATTATATGAAGGTGAGCGGTATTATGGAACTGATCCCTGTAATAAATATTTTACAAGACTAGGTGATCAAAATTGTAGGAAACACCTGGTCCACCTAATCATTTACTTACTTACTTTTAAGCATCGAGAACTTGAAGCATAAGTACTAACTACTTGCTTCGATACCTTTTTCTCTAATTTCAGTATTCTTATTTCGTTACAATACAACCAACAGACCGTGTGACCAGGATTGTCAATTACACGTGAACTTACAATAAACGTATGGTGCAAGCAGATTGGCAGATTTTTCAATGTTTTACATTCATTAACAAAACTATTATCGTCTTCGTCGTTTGATTGTTAAATTTAAGAATGTTTTCAAGACTACTCAATACTGAAATATATTTAGAAAACATGAATAATTAACCATATAAAGAACATTGAGATTACTAAGATATACGTTAATCATTGGCAAATAGATACTAAGTAGACTAAGTGTTCTAGGTAATCGGTAAATATATATTTTTACACTAAACTGGGTGCATTGAATAAACGTGGAAAAAGATTTCACTACTCTTAAATATTTATGAATGGATAACTATTATATTATGAATATATATATATCGTTTATGCACAGAAAGTGATCAGATAGAATTTTGTTATTAGTATATCTATATTATCTAATTATTACTACTATACTTATATACTATCTATTTATAACTACGTTCTTATCTAAGAACCTACTGTTCATGGATTTGTGATCGGGAGACAAGTCAAAGTGATATTAAAGTGATACGTTATCGTCAAAATCATCTAAAAGCAGTTAAGCCGGTTGTCACTGACATGTCATTACTTTTGTCAAACAACTAAAATATGTATGACAGTGACAATGGTTTGTTTGTAGTTCATTTCATTCTGATCTTACTCTGATTATCATTAATTGCTAATTAGCGTACTACGCCGAAAGACTATAACAGAGTTCTGCTTAAACTCGAATGTTTTGAATGTTATGTCAAACTCACGTTGAATTCATCATCCACATTAATTAAACAAGGGCTGAATTCAGTGCATAATAAAAATATCACGATTGTAATTAAATTTTTTCCCATACTGATATGAGTATAAAAACAAGTGTTGTTTGACGTCTACTCTACGGATGTACGGATAATCCGCGGCGAGGACAGGGCACAGCGCACTCCTAGAATAAAATTCCTTTTACTTTATCAGTAGCCTTATTTCTAAATATTTTATTGTAATTGTAAACTAATAGTATTAAATACGTAATAAACTGTTATCAGTGGTATCAATTTCTTATAAATATTTTCAAGTTATCATTGGTATAATAAAAAACGAACATCACATGTAGGCTTGTATCCCTTTGTAAAATTGACCAAATATTTAATGCGAAATTTTCCAATTCCTGTACGTCTAAGTTACAATAAATATCTACAAAATATAAAATTTTATTCCAGATACGGGTATTTTAGTTTCATTATGATAATAGGTAGTTATGAAATTATAGTAAAGTATGCATATATTTAACATATTTAAATCTGCATCCATCATTGTATTATAATGATTTTTTATTTAAAAGTGTTAAAGTGATGTATATAGATGATATTGTTGCCATGACAAAATACTAAAACGTATTTTAAGGGTATACTATATAAATAAATATTTTTGGTTTAACAGAATGAAATAAATATTCGTATCCATTTCCCTATAGCAGGAAAGAGATTAATAGATATTAGTTTTGTTTCTCGCTAACTGTTCTGTCTATGGTGAACGACGTGTGACGACTTAAAGCAATTTACACCTTCCTATTGTACGTCCGATTATTTTGACCATCTTTGTTTTTGTTATTGACGGGTGAAAGGCTATTTGGTTTAAGCGACACTGTGGGTGATACTGAGTTATATACATATTCGAAATCAGTGAATTTTCTGCGTCAAATGAACCCGTAGTTGTTCAAATCGGCGCATTATTTTGGCGTTGGTAACAATAAACTTTTAGAGTAGTGTATTTGAACCATACAATAAAATGAAGGCAAATTTGCCTTTCCCAGACTTAAATAATTCGTCTGCCACCTAAATACAATATCGAGTGTCGGTTAAGCTCTTTTAGCTGGATCTATTTCTACCCTAGTGCCTGCACGTCATTTTAATCTCAATTGGCAGTTGAGAAATATAGCTTAATACTATTCATTTTGGGCTACATCACATCATGCTTTTTGGCTTACCCTAAAATGTACTCGAGAGTTGCTTAAATATTTTGTCTTGTTGCTAATTGTAGCTATGAAGTCACATAAATCCTTTTTGCTTACTCCAAAAAATATTTACTTTGTTTTATCTTTGTAATTGTTAGTCGATTTTATTTTGTTTTAGCATCAACAACCTCACGTTTTTAAATTAATTTCGTAACTTATACCCCATTCTCATAGATCAAGTAGTGTTTTGTTATAATTTTTTTCGAAAATTTTAAACTTTAAATTGCCCACCTGTAAAGTTTTAAAAATGTCGCTTAAACCAAATAGGCTTTGATCCTTAAATATAATTATTAATACCTCCGATTAAATAGTAAAAACGGCTGGTTACAGCTACGGTCTATTATGATTGCTGGTGTCCACATTCCGTAGTCTAAAAAATTGACAAAATTTAGACATTGTTGGAGATCCTTGTCTTTCAAGCTTATTCTTTTAATCTTCTCCAATTCTACTTAAATTGCTTTAGCAACGTCCTTACTTCTGCCGATTATTAATTACGACTGACAACTCGGTGTTATTGAGGAGCAACCTTATAACCTCGAGTGCTTGCAAAGTTTATGCAATAGGTTCAATATAAAATAATAATAAACCTTTATTTCGAGCAACTGCACTCATCCATGTTAGTTACAAATGTAAAAACTATGTTAGTACTTAATCTAAAACTTAATTAACGGTTATGTGAGTCACTGCTTCTGGCCCACAAATTGCACGTGTAAAAACTTGTGTAGTACGCTCTAAACAGCGTTGTCTGACTCTGTTTGAGCACCGCGCAAATCTGCGAGCCAGCATATTCGCTTTCACTGACAACGCCCTCCGTTCCCTTTCGATATCGGCATCGTCTTTGAGGTCGGGAGTCAACACATGCTTAAGGTATTTGAACTGATCTTATCGTTCAGTAAAATGTGTAATAATTGTTTTGGAGTTTTACCCCTAGCCTCAAAAACCATCACTAAACTTTTTTTCTCATTGTAGGTCAGGCCATGCTTCCCCACATATTGCCATTAGCTTTCTGAGACCACAAATCGACGCACTCAACAGCACCATGTTGTCAGCATAACTTATGTTGTCCACACAAACCCCATATATAGCAGCCGTCCCTGGTGCTGCTGAGGTCGCCAAGCAACTCGTTTACGTATAGATTTAAGATAATAGATAGAAGAATTGTGCCCACCGAACATTGTTGAACTAGTTTACATACCAATATTTGCAGATATTGAAGAGTTCTGATAATATATTGGTTCAATATCGTACTTGGATTACGCAAATACGACCACATCTCAAATACTAAACTCGATTGGCTCCTAATTCGACTTGGCACAATACTCATTCTCTATGTTCTCTACTCTTTACAAATCCAATTAAAAATTGTCATTATTTGTAATATGATTCTTTTTTTAAATTAATAGCCCATAAACGATCAGACGAGCCATCTGATGATAAGTGGTCACCATCATCCATGGTATGGTCCAGTAAGACCAAAGGTATCACTGATGCGTTGTCGACCAGGAAATAAGAAGAAAGTACAGACTCTCAAGCTCCTTGCCTCAACACGACAAGTCGTTTGGTGGCTGACTCAAGCAGAAGGGTGGCAGGTAGCCAGGCAGGCTTCACGGAAGTATAATAATACCAGTGATAATATGAATGACTTAATAAAAATACAGATGATATAATCCTTACGCGAATTCCTATCAACAAACAGGCTGGCTTTTGTTGCCACTTACGACACCTTTTTCTGCCACCATGGGATTGGGGGAGTATTCTAGGCTGCCCCATATTTTCTATACTTTCTATAAGACTGTTGAATAGTCTAGCCTTTTTCTATGAGAAACGACCAAAACAATTGCCCGTCTTAAAAAAAGCTGTTAAAGGAATATTACCATACATTTTCATCCTCCTTCCTTTACTGACATTTAATAACTACAATTTTTTTTTTGACTATTTATATTGTTTAGCATATACGGTTTACTCCTTTAATGAATTTTCATATTCATGTGGTTTGCCTGGACGAAATCGTCGAAGTGATAAGGTCGCCCATCGTTTTGTGCTTGTCAGTGTTTCACCTATCAATCCTATCTTACTTGGTAATCGTTTAGAATCTGCAATTGTCCTTTTCTCGATTTATTACTACAAAAATATGTTTATATGCATTTTAAGATCGAAAAGCTAACATCATATCGTCATACCGTGATTTATGTGTAGCTTTCAGTAATTGATACGTACGTATATGACGGAAAATGATATACTTGATGTGTACTACATAATCTTAGTTACATGGAGTCCATGGGTTCTGTTCTACATTTCTTATAGTATCATATAGCTCCTGTCTCTTTTAGTTCTTGCCTAGTCTGTGCTGTTATAATTTGAAAATTGTAATTGAATACTTTCAAACATAACAAGGTAAAATAAATTATAATGGTAGTGTTATGTTAACACAAAAACAAGTTAATTTAACTTGTCAATTCCTTGAAATATTGTGTTATAGGTAATATTATAAATGGTTGTGTAAATTTGTCTAAGACCTATAATAAAATTAGGAACAAAACTATAATTTTTAATCATGTCGTCTTGTTCAATGTATTTCAAAAACCCCTGCTAGATATAGATGATTGATTAAATACAAACTTTATTTTTCAGATTCATATTTTCAATATAATAACATTACCAAGTAAGAGAAGAAATTAGAAATAGGTAAGAAAGAAGTATAGTGAAATATTACATGATAATTTATGCTGTGCTGTGTGTGTAAGTTGCTAGTTTCAATTTCAAAGTTGACTGGTCTTAATAGTATCTGTATATTTCACAAATTATATATTAATGTGTCTTTGGATGAAGTAATATCTGTGACTTATTTTGAAAAGACTGCTGTTCAATCTGAGGTTGGTTTTAAATATCCATGTGTATGTCTCTTAACATCATACAGACTTAATGCTAATTGGCTACTTCCATATAAAAATTGTTATATTTGAATGGAAATACATCCATAGTGGACTTGAAGCTTGGAAAGTTTTTGAGCATTACCTTGCCAAATTACTGTAGAAAAGAGTTATTTATAAGTTACTACGTAGCTATTAATGTACAGTGGTTATGTATTGTTGCAATTACATACTATTATTGGCAGCATTATGTGAAGTTAAATAAAAGTATGTTTTAAATTTTCAGTGTAGAAATGTCTGATAAAAATGAAGCAGTGTATAACAATTTAAATCTCAATGTTGGATTTATTGGAGGAGGAAACATGTCAACTGCTATTATTATGGGGATTTTGAAATATGGTAATTATGTTTTCATATTATAATATAATATATAATACATAAACACTACAGAGTATGAACAGCAGTATGACATGTAATATACACCTTCCATACTTAAGTCCCGTTAAGGAAAACAACCATCTTTTGTATCAACAAATCAATAAAAAGGTGATAACTGAAACTGTATTTAGTTGTCAACTAAAGTTAAGCAAGGTTGTATTTTTATTATATGACTAGCAAACTGACCTGAGTGAGTGGTAAGTCTAAAATGTTCAATATGTTAACTTATAATAGCTTATTCCCTTTTATTGAGTAATATAAGTAGGCTTATATGAAAATAAAAAAAAAAAAAATTATAGAGGCCTAAACATATTTTTTTATTATTCCTACATGTTTATCTGTTTGGCTGTTCTGGTGGCCCGACTATGCATGTATAAAACCACTGAACAGATTTAGATAATTGTTGGCTATTTTTAAATTGCTTATTACAGATATTATCAAGGATACTTCTATTCATCCTTTAAAATGCATTTTTCAGCATCTCTACAGAAATAAAAGTTAATATGGAGATAATCTTTTAAAAAGGAATAAGCATAGCTTAAATTACTTTCTACAGCTATTGCAATATATATTTTCTAATTTAAAGAAGCAGGAAAACCTGTCACTGAAATAAAAGTATAAATGGAGCAAACAAGTATATTATTAAATGTCTGTTAAAAATGAATAACAATTGTTTTGGCTACGGATGTAAGCTGTAAACATAAATCATAGGTTTTTGTAAAACAGAGCAAGGCTGGATCACTAATATTGTATATAGATGTCTTTAATAGTATATATACACACTACATTACAATATCTAGCATTTATTGTGGTTGTGGTGTGTGTGATTAACATATTGTTATCTATATAAATAATTATAACATGATAATTAAATAAAAATTACATGTTTAAAGTTTATTTATTTAGTTATTAGGTATAGCAATTTAAGTTTTTAATGAAGCTGCATTTTCCATGGAAATAAACTATTTCACATTATTTGAATGGGTAGTACAGCCCCAAGTGAAGGATTGTAGGAACCACATACACCTCAAAATTATGTTTGTCAATATACATTAGATGTAATAATGTTGAAAACAAGGTTAATAAAACATTTTTTTTTAATTTCTAGGTAACTATGCACCATCCAATATTTGGGTATCTGGGCCACATTTGGAGAACCTTCAAACGCATAAAAAGTTAGGCGCCAATATTACATCCAAAAATGGTGAAGTATTGCAATATTGTGATGTAGTGTTTTTGGGTGTTAAACCGGGTTTGTTGGATCTTGCTATAAAGGGATGTCTCGATACTCTGCCTGGGAATGTGTTGTCCAAAAATGTGCTTTTTGTATCAATGTTAGCTGGGATTGATCTTGAAAAGTTAAGACAGGTCAGTTAATTCTAAATAGCATGTAAGTGTTGCTACCATTGCTAAAACGTTTTATGGGATGATTGATTCAATTAATGTCAATGTTTCTTTAATTTTTATGGGTTAAATGAGAGCATAAATGGGCATATTTAATTAACATATTTTTTTGTGTTTATTTAATATATTTGTTAGTGTCTAAGGTGTTTGTGGTTATGTTGAACCTTTGCTTTAATTAACTTCAGAAGACATATACTAGGCAGAAAACTAATCTTGTCTTGCCAAGTGAAACATCACAAAGACATAAATATCCATGGTTCATGTAACAGTAAGCTTGGTTGTTGTTTAAAGAAAATCTTGTTGCAGTTGCCATTGGAAACATAACCCCCTCCCGTCATCGAACAATTAATAATAAAAACATTGATATTGCAGTAATAATCTATGGTCAAACATAACCATGACATGGAGTTTATTGACAGGGTGTAAATGCCAACTACATTCCTATTCTCAAGTCCCTTTTGCCTTCGCCCGTTTAGTATTCCTAATCCTTAAGTCTTAAGAAATAAATAAATGCAATTTTTTTTTATCAACAATCTATTACTTTATAAATAAAGATCCAGTTTATATTACTTTTTTTATGCAAACAAATGTGTGTTTTGTGATATGCAAAGTTTATAATAATACAGTTATTATTTTATAAAATTTACATCCAAGAAGATGATAAGCTTTAAGGGTGCATGAAAGTACTTTTTAAGTTTATATGTTTTGTTTTATAAAGGATACTGAAGAATAGAATGTATGTGAAAATAAGTATGCATTGTATGATGTATTTGTTTATGAACCAGTAAGTGCTGTGACATGCTACAGTTGTAACCTTTACTAAAAGATTTAAGTGCTTAAACCTTTGTATCTTGGAACACGACAACATCAAAACACCTTTCGCTTTTGATGTGTGTCTGTTCAATGTATATTGTATTACAGTAAGGCTATTACAGCTAAAGACACAAATATGGCATTCCAGTTTAGTTATTAACCATAGTAAAGCGAGTGACCAATTTCAGATGTAATTTTAATTATTAATTAAATCAAACTTTTTGACATTTTGCTTGTATAACATGTATGATTTTAGCATTACTTTTCAGTCTGTGAATGTCTTACCTGGTCAAGTAAGTGTCGTGCGAATTATGCCGAACACTCCAATGGCAGTAGGAGCTGGTATATGTCTGTACTCGCCTGAAAGTACTGTAACTGAGAAACAATGCACACTACTAGAAGCAATATTGCAGCCTTGTGGTGTTGTCACAAGGATTCCTGAGTCTCTAATGGGCTCACTGGGACCTTTAACTGGATGTGGGCCAGCTTTTGTAAGAAATTTATTAGATTATTTAATATTCAGTTAGTTGATTCTCTCAGTATGGACATTCAAATTGTCTTACCATTTTCAGGATACCATATGTTCCATGAAAAATGGAATCCTTATGTCACCTGTCTATTTGCCTAGAATTCTCCAAAATTATGGGCATGCAGGATTTAAACTTGAATTTCAACTATGAACTAAAATATTTGGGAATATTACAAAGATAATTGTGATAGTTTTGTACCTCACATTACTATATATGACATGATATCTGAACTACATATGATCCGTCATTTCCCCCTTTTGACACAAAACTGCTCCAGTATATTATAGCACATGCCAAAATTAATATAAATTTTTATTCTGTTTAGTTAAGGCAAACTACTTTTCAGATGTACGTGGCTATAGAAGCATTGGCTGATGGGGCGGTGAAGCAAGGAGCTCCTCGTGCAATCGCAATCAAGTTGGCAGCGCAAGTGTTGCTGGGAAGTGGTCAAATGGTAAAGGAAACTGGCCGACACCCTGCGGTGTTGAAAGATGAGGTGTGTTCTCCAGGCGGCTCTACCATACGCGGGATCTCGGCACTTGAGAATGGAAAAATCAGGTAGGATTTTATGTCATTAGTCGACAAATGTTGATCGGCCATGTCATGATAAGTGGTCATCTCCGCCCAATCCACGTTCATACCATCACCTTAACAGAATTACCGATATATTGTCAAACAAAATTGCCTCCTGCACCTGTATTGCAACCGAAACACAAATGGTTGACTCTAGAGGGAAGATGATTGTTGTGGTAGGCAGCCAGGTGAAAAAACTTACCAGAATACATAAATGTCAGTATTAAACTGGGTGGAGCGGAATCGAACGACCTCCGACAGGAGAGACGCTTTCACTATGGTTTCGTGTTTTGTAGAGCCCACGAGCAGGGGGGGGTTGGGCTTAAAGTTAAGGATTGATAAAACACCTAACATTAATGTATCTTTATTTAATTCCATTATTCGCTACCATGTACTTTCTATCAATATATAACGTGGATGAGAATTCATGAGTGC
>DWPT01005992.1:0-11795 GCA_018251895.1 Agathymus mariae mariae
TAATACGCCATCACTTCAACAAATCCCTACCGTGAGTGGTCCCGGGAGAAGAAGCGGCAAGAAACTCCCGAGGAGTTTTTTTTTCTTACTAACAGTTACAGAACGCACTTATGGCTATGAATTGGCTTGATATTAAACTCATGTCCAAGCAGTCTTATCCTGAAAGTAATGTATGTTCGGCCATAACTTTGTTTTTATGAACGGATTATGATAGTTTTTTTAATGTATAGGGGACGCCTTAGAGTCAATCCTCTTTAAATATGGTAAGAATCTGATGCTGGGTTCTGAAGATAAAGTGTGGTAATTCTTAACGGACAGTAATATTTCACCCTTTTCAGTAACATTAACATTGCAAAACCAATCCATCATTTACCATTTCAGGGTCAGATGACAGCAGCTCTTCAACGGTTTGTTCTAACCCAAACGTGTTTGTTTGATTTTGTCACCGGTTGGATTGCAAACCTATTATTGAAGTGTTTGTGTCTAATAGTCATCGTCTCAACATATTGGATTGATGACGAAAGCAACAACATCCCTTAATGATTAGAACTTGGGTGAGAGATTGGTCAACATACACTATTTATTAGTGTCTTGGGCAGATGAGAGCTTTATAAATATGATCATAAATATATTTTGTATTACCGGACTCATTATGTAAAAATATTAACAGAAAAAATGGCAAATAAAAAGCTTTTAAAAAAAAGATCGCTGGCTTCTGAAAGCGAAAATAAATTTGAAGTAAAAAAGTAATGGATTATTCGAAATAGGTTTTATTAATTTAATTATAAGTAATGTTTTACTGCAAGAACTAAAATCATTTAAAAATTCGTTTGCTCTAGTGATGAATAGGTATGATTCAGTCAAATAAAATAATATATGGTTTTTATACTTATGTGTGTTTTACAAAATGTTTATTTATTACAAACTTAAACATACATAAAGCAGAACATTTTAAACAAACCTACAAAGTTAAGTGCTCTCCATAATGTTCTTTTATATATGTGATTTCTGACAATTCGTGTTTGGCCTACGTGGTAGCTTTCTCTTTAATCCCTCAACCTAAAGGCTACAGTATGTCGCACTGTGGTATTAGGGGTTAATGATAATTATCCTAAAAATATTATGCGACAACACATGGGGATGTCCTTTACATTACTTGAGAGCGCAAATGATAAACAAGTTTTCGTGAGAGGACACACGTCAAACTGAAGATGGGCAACATGTTTAGTATGTAGCGCGCGGCAACACAATTGATGTTTTCGATTGAGAGAATACTGTATGGTGTTAGAGCTGATAATGCAATTTATAATTTAGGGTATTGGACGCATGGGGTTCTACACAAAGATTAAGTCCACATCAAGCTTTTCTATTCACGGTGCATTCTAAACAACGACCGAAGCTTTGGTGAATGGTCCGTGTTATTGGAGGTCTCTGAGTTGTGCACTGTATTACCGGGTTTCTTTTCTTGACTGCTTGGCTACCGTCGACCACCTACAATCAACTGTGAAATTGTGTCGAAAAGAGAGTAAGGAACGGGTCCACCATTACGATTTTGAAGGGCATCGCGTCTCTGATGCCTTTGGTGTACGATCGTCCATGAGCGGTAATGACCACTTACCGTTAGATGATTTGTCTGCTTTGTTGGCTATTGACGGATTATCCGGAACAACGGATGAGGCGATAACGTCAGGCCTCTTTTGTAGGTCGCTGGAATCCTCGACTTTTTAGTTTTATTTTGACCTTGTCGAGCATAGAGGTAAAATTGTTAGCTAGCTACATTAAGCTGCCTTTTAAAGTCTACAAAGACATATGAGTGTGTTTCGATTAAAGCGGTGGAGAGTGGTAGAAGAGTTTCCTGCTTCGTTTCTGATTAGTCGTGTATAAGTGACGTACATATATATTATTAAACGAATTATTGGTTCTCTTTCGATTTCCTTGTGTAAAATAAATCTTGGTTCAAACACGTCATTTAATATCAATCGAACGCCACTTTCAGGTAAGTTTATTTGATATTTTTTACATTTGATACTGACAATTCCGTCATGTTATTTGCTTAAGGAAAAGTGAATAAATATAAGGATATTTTTACTATTATTATACCGATTCCAAATGAGTACTTTTTGGTGTTTAACTTTCAAACACTAATATTCGAAAAATGTTTATACATACATAAACTAGCAATTAAACAAAACTAAACAATAAATTAAGACTCACGAACAATAATTTATCTGTCACATAAATGTTTGTCACGGCTGGGAATGGAACCAGTGGCGCAGTTCGGCATTTAGAATCACTGCCCAGAATGTTGCAAGATCCATTGAATTAAAATGAAATGAACTACATCAAATACGTAACCGAACCGTTGAATAATTTTAACGTAAAAACCACTCTATACAGATACTAAAGTATATAGAAATCGAATCACATACTCCTTGATTTTGTGAACACCGCGCCCAGAATACTAATGAGGCGGGCCACCATCGATCGGTAACATTTTACTACTCCGGTGGGTAATCGAAAAAAATACGCCGCGAACACACTTTTATGATACACTAGAAACCCGATCGCGCTTCGTTTCAGGAAACCTACGCCTTACGTTTAAAATAACACCGGCTCTAGAATTATTGCTATTATTTTTACAAAGACGTTTATTAAATTTTATTTTTAATTCATTTTAATAGCTGCAGAAAATTAATGAGACCTTTAAAATCTTAATTTTCATTTTTGTGGAACAAATACATTTCCCAGTATGAAAAATATACTAAATATTGACCTTTAATGTACTGTAATACGTAATGTAATATGCCAAGTGTATTATGAATCTGTTCAATAGTTTCTTTGAAAGGTGAACAGGAGAAAATAAAAAACTGTGTCGATAACAAAGTCTACCTTCATTAAAATTAAAAGAAAATGTATGATCCGATTTGCCTATGTTACAGCAGCCAATTTCACCGGATGGTAAGAGATGTAATCGTTGGTGGTAAGACGTACTAACTTAGTAAGAAATTGCTTACTTTATTTTTTTTATGGTAATAACCGATAAACTAGCAGACGAGCCACCTGATGGTAAGTGGTCATGGTCGCCCATGTACATCAGCAAGACCAAAGGTACCACTGATGCGTCGTCGGCCAGACAATGAAAAGAAGGTAAAAAAGAAGGTACTGGCTCTCAGGTCCCCAGCCGGAATACGACGAGTCGTTTGGCGGCTGTTTCAAGCAGGAAGGTGGTAGCTAGCCAGGCAGGCTTCACGAAAAGATATTAATGACTTAACAATAATACTGATAATATAATCTTTACGCAAAGCCCTACCACCGAGCAAGCTGGCTTCTGTCGCCTCTTACGACACCTTGTTCTGCCAGCGTGCTATTGGAGGGAGTATTTTAGGCAGCCCCAATACGGCACAGTTACAAACGTCAATACAGGATCGGGAGCACGTTCATAAAAATTGTTATTATTATAATATAATAATCTGTATTGATATATTTTTATAACATCTCAATCTCTTCACTTAAGCTATGTCACTAAAATTGGGCAGAAGGCCAGATATCTTTTTGACTTCTTATCTGGGCCCGGATCTTGTCTCAGAATGTCATGCACACACCTCTGGGAACTTTACAAAGAATTCTATAAATATGGATGTTTTCTTCCATCGAAGCAAGTGAAATTTAATTTATAATACATTAAAAAATTCAAGGCTGAGTGCTGGACTTTAAGCTCATCACCGTGCGGTACACCGAATTCAAATCACTTGACTATCGTTACTTAAGATAAATTTGATAGTACTATTTATATCCTGTTATTATATGAGTGTTAAAATGGTTTCGTTCAAAGGGTTATTTCCCCTGGATACGTCAGAAGAACGGCTATTTTTTGATCGAATATTCTTCTTGTATTTGATTTATGATCGTTGTTTCATTCTTATGTTGGATTTTCTTTTTATTGTTTGAACAATGATATCCTGTAAAAGTAATGTTCGTAATACAAGTAGGGACCTTAAAAATTTATGTACGTAAGTTTTACCACGTCCTCGTCGCCGGTAGAGGATCTTTGTATTCTACTGATAATGATCTTTAAAGTGTTGCGATAAATTATAGCTATTCCAGGATGTTTTAATGAAAGTTAAATATAACATTAACTCATACTACTTGTAAATCGAGGTATTTTAAATCAACACAATCAACATTATTCACGTTATTAAAATGATATACTTTATATTTTATACAAATCTATTTATAATTTATATAACAAAAATTACCAATCAAAATAATCAACATGTGCGCAGGAGTTGACGTTCCCGCAGTGTTTCCTGTCAGTGAGAGCGGGACAGTCGCGGCCGGTCTTCTCTCTCTGTCTCACCACGCGTCTCGTTCTGAACTTCTCTCCAAAACCACAAGTTGCGGAACACGCTGACCACTCGCTCCAGTCTGATACCAGGCAGTCATCAGCTGAAAAATTGTTCATATTTAAAACAGCGCGAGATGTGAAGGATTCGACAAAGTACCGGGCATCCATAAACTTAAAGATCTTCTATACCTTATAGCGAGTAAGTTCTGTGATCCTTTCAGAGCTCTATAAATAAAGAAGGAAGACAAATCTACTATTAATATTTATTAGTATATAGTATAGTCTATATGAATACTATGCTATTACATTGCGAGGATTTAAGAAGGGTCCATTGCCTAAAGGAAAATTCTTCGCTAATTATAAAAACAAATATTACAATAATGAGTAAAATGCAGGTAATGTGCCCTCCATTTTCTTCCCTCAAATATTTAAATAGCCGTATAGTTCTCCTGTTCCGTTTATATTATATCCATGTCCCTATAAAATTGGCTTATATTCTTAGCCATGGGATAATACTCCTTTATAACTTAACTTTATCGATATCCTGTGACCATCGGGAATCTATGACAATAGTACTTTGGTAACATGGTAATACTTAATACTTTGTATTGTCCAAAGATATTTATGAAAGCATTATAGTAGGGTTCAAAGCTCGACGGCTTGTGATAATGTCAAATGATGAACTGCGAGGACAAATTGACAACTGCAAAACGATTTAAGTAGATGACTGCTAGTGGCAAAAAAATTTGAGCCCTTCCAAGCTTTGGAGAGTTCGCTAATTCCCGGTTTCCCGGTAATTACTCGTACTGCTTGATTGCAGTTGTTAGGCATAACACCTTTCTGAACTTCTTATTTCTTCACTAACCCGAACTATAGCACTTCGAAGAGAGATGTGTGCTCTGCAATAACCGCTATCCCGTTGGAACGACATCCAAATACAAAATTATATTATCTAATTTGGGGTATTGACTGCATAATTATCGTGTACCTGTATAATTACCGAACTAAATTTTGAGGTTTGACATTTAAATCAATTTCTAGAGGTATTAAAAATATACGCAATAAGAAATATATAATGCATATCTGTAAATAAAACATATTATTTCGTGAGTGTATGATATATATGTATCTCCATGTCACAGCCTATAATGTTACCTAAGATCGGCCATAGATGTATTTGATTACTAAACTATAATTAACTTTGTCATGCCATGTAACAAAGTTATGTATCATAAAGTGATAGAGAGAACGAAGTGAACAAACCTGACATTTAAAATAGTTAAGAGGAACATTAATTTAAAGAAAATATTTGTTCGGAACTGACTGCAGTAAATCTTCTTACTTATATGTATGTATTTTGTATATTTAGAGATAACAAGAGATCAGTACATTTTATATTTGATATGGTTCTCAAATCTAGATATTGTTTTGATGATAGTTTGATATTTAAGTTGTTATATGAATAAAGGCCTCTATACAACAGTATATTAAGTTTATTTTTGTAATTTGCGACATGACAGATTAAAACTGTTCACAATAACATTTAATTTTTTCGTCACACCACAAGAGCTCCTCACTTCACTCTGCAAATAAACTTACATTAATTAGAGTGTGAGTACGTTGGCAGCGGAAATATGTAATTTAGAGAAAGAAGAGAACAGTGTTCTTGACATCCTTGGCACGGGTGCCACTTGTATACCTCTCTGTTCACAGTTATATTTTTAAACGGATAATGTGATAGTCGGTTATGTGTTCCTGGTACTTTCATGGAATAACAACATCATATTTTCTAACAGTCATTAGAAACTGAACCTCATAAGCAATAACACGTAAGTACTATTCTGGAACAATGATTATATATATGAGGTACTTATCACTGACAGAATTTAACCCACAGCGCGCCGCATAGTTCTGCCGTGTCACAAATCAAACAGTCTATTTCGCGGTCATTACAGCGGTGTGGCGTTAAGTATAACCATGAGGTTAGATTCACATTTATTATTGAATGGCTAGATGTTTGGTATTGTCAGTTTACCGCAGAAATTATCAGTGATTGTGTATGAAATTATTAATACCGTAATGATCTAATCGCATAATCAACTTTACTGGTTATTATATATCCACGGATGATATGGTAGCCAACACATTAACCAATGTATTAATAAAAGTTAGAATGTACAACAATGTGCCAGTGGATAGAAAAAGCATTGAGATTATTTTTGTCAGATCTCGATGTTTTGAGATTCTAATCTATTATTTTTACTTTTATTCTATATTCTTTTGATTACACTTCACATGACATTGTTTTCTAATCAAATCAGGGCAGTGGTGGAACGAATGGATGGTATGTGTTAAAATATCAAAACATAATATTAAACTTAATGGAAGTAAGCGTCAGTGTATAGGCAACTGACCGCGGAGCCAAAACACGTTCAGTGCACATTGAAAACGGGGATACAAGTCGATCACACTTGAAGTTCTTTTGTGATCTGTGGGTCTCCAACATTGTCTAATGAATAACGGTCTCGGTTTACCATTTCAAGAATGAAAGCGTTCATTAAATTTAACCTTTAACGTAAAAGCCATCCATTAAACTTTCGATTGCGCATAGTTAAAAGATGTCGAAAACTTACGATTGTGTTGTGGAGACGAGGACGATCATAAGGGTTAATTAAAGTTACTTATGAACTTACGCTGAATCCTATTCACAGCGTGGTGCAATCGCGACCTGAAGTGTCTCGGCAGGTGCTTGCCAAGCCCCAATCTCCTGCCGTGAGCCACGGCTAGTACTACATCGTCCATATTCTTTAAGCCGCTACCGAATTCTTTAATTGTTGTCGTCCTGTAAACAAAATATCTCATAGTTAAGCGGAGAAAAGGTACCTTAGTTAACATTAATTGTGGAAATCAGCTACCTGGGGTTAAATGTTTGAGTATAAGTCAAATGCTTTTGCTGGTGCACCTTGTTAGTAAACGGCAGAGTATGTCATGAAGTACTTTTTGATGGCGGTCTCTGTTCTCTCTACCACTCAGTAAGAGTTTTAACCTGGTTGGGTAGTACCATTTTTCAACGGAAATGTTTTGACATAAAATATAAGTCAACTACCTTATATAGCCTTAGTTGCCAACACGCTCGTGATACCCCCGGTGTTACATATGAGGACGGACGGCTGTAATCATTTGTCGTCAGGTACTTACTATCCTCAAATAATAATTATAGAAAGATTATGAGGCATATTCATGCAAATACTGCTCTTTAAGGTCAATATTCTATGAAGGCAGCATTGTAAAGTTAAAGGTTGTATTTGATAATTTTTTCATGTTTATAAATCGTTTGTTATGGACATATTAGACCCTAAAGAAGTACTCGTCCGCCTAGACAGTGAAATACCTCATAAAGTCCTCTTTATTTGTGTCTTATGGTAATTCTAATACATATGAAGCATCGAGCAATAATATTTTGCCATTCTTATTATATATTGATTATTTTTACGGCAATATTATTTGCATTTTTATCAGTCTTTCGGTAATGAGAATCGACGTTAGAATTTCTAATTTAACCTGTGCGGTCAGGTGGAGTCCTGGATAGAAAATTTTAAGGGTAAGTATATTCAGACTATCGTATTCCTTGTTCGACAGGGACCACCAGGAGCAGGGGAGTTTATTCAATAATATTCTTAAGCATCACAAATCATCAACCATTATCCTATACAATAATATTGTCTAGACATTCCACAGATGGACTTGTTTACGCTGTTCAATGCTTTAGCGCTTCCCGTTATAATTTCGTAAAAGTCGTTTCAATAACAATTTTTACTACTAATAATACTACTGTACCTACATGTAATATTTTCTGATTGGACCAACATATCCTGTCGTATTAAGTTCAGTATCAAATAATAGGTGAATCCTGATTGAAATCGTGTCATATCCGTATCAATTTTTTGTAACATAATACATGACATCAAGTTGAGCCTTGATAAAATAACTGGAAAGGTAAACGAATGCAGAGTTTCGTATCATGATTTTACTAAATATTACAATTAGCATTATGAAACAGAAGTAATAAGCCCTCGTTGTGCGATACGAGGCATAATCCTAAAATTTACAGACAGGCATCGTCATACGTCACAGATCCATGATTCAGATTTAAAGGGTGGTTTTCAAAGTTGTTTGAGTGAAAATTATATTTTTAATTTCAATGGGTAATAGACGAAACATACAAAATAGTATTTATCCTCTATTGATCCGTTAATTGAATATTCATACTGACTGTTATTACCTATTACACAGGAACAAATCCATTATCCGCGATCAAAAGTATCTTAGATGTTGGTCCATTATAACGACGATAAATTTTCCAAGTAATATTCAATATTGAAACTTTCTACTTTCCAAACATTCTTAATGTTACTGCGATGGTCTATTCAGCCATAAATTATCCTTCTTATCCTGTTCAACTAATTTTGTGTAAGACGTGACATGTTTATGTAAGAAAATAAGAATTTTAGAATTTAAATGTTTAAGTTGTTCGTTGTCAGTCAGATTTTAAATGATAATAATAATAATAAATATGTTTCGAACAGAGAAATCTAAGGCAATTTTATTTTTGTAGTTTTTATTTGGTGCTTGGATGAATAAAAATATGCAGGTGCTAAGTATTTTTGAACTTCAGTCTATATATATATAAACGATAGTCCGTGTGCCGATGGCAATTAGGCATGCATATGGATAAAATATATATTAACTTAACTAATAAACACTTAGGGTTGATGACATGGATGACAACTTACGTGACCGGAGATTTTGTAACAACAACGACATTGTTCACTGGATCATCGGGCTTCGGAGTGCCAACGGGCTCTTCTTCTAAATCCTTCAGTTGGTCTATGTAATTCTTTGTAGTAAATTCATGTTGAAGATCGTAATTGTCAACGGCGTTAACCTTTCTCCTGGGAGATCCCTTATGTTTTTCCTTTTGTTTCAAGGCTTCAAGTAACTCCGCACGCGCGAGGTCGTTGATTTCTTTTGTGGAATATTCCTTTATCTGAAATTGAAGAGCGACTACTGTGAAAATATTGTCCGGTACTTCGAATAAATCTGGATTAAAAGATCGCACACATTTGAGAACATTACAGAGAGTCCTCAATTTTCCTCGCGCCGTTTTATTCCCCTGGAGTAAATGATCATGTATTTATTATACGTTCATAATCTTGAATATTAAAGAAAAAAACTTAAAATTAAAATCAGGGTTCAAACTCGAGTCATTTGTGGTGGAGCTCGATATTAAAATCACTATTCTATTAATGTTTATTAACGTATCTTATACCAATCAATTTCAAATATGTTCGTTTTTTTATCAAGAGGCTTATTAAGATGTTTTTGGCAATGTGAATTAGATGGGTATAGATTTTCTTACATATTATTTTATACATATACTATATTTTAAAGTTTATGCATAAACACGCTGGTGGCTCATTACTATTAAGTGAGTTCCCACCACCGCATATTCGTTACATGGAAAGTTTCATATTTATGTGGTTACACCAGACATATTGTCTGTTGTATAAGAGGTGGCGGAATGAAGATCATACTTAATTATGGTCTGTAGATTGATTATTTACTTATAATGTGAAGAGATTATGAGATATTATGATTCATTCTCTTTATTTCCTTAATTAGTTCTATTTTAACAGGCCACTATACTAGTTTCTGAAATAGAACCGAGTGTTTCAACGCTAATGTTCCAATTAAGCCCATAATTCTGGCAGATAGTAATAGATTGAACTATAATGTATGTCATTTTTTATTATCTATTTATACTAAGAATAAAGTTATATCCAGGTTATTCTCTGTCTCTATTATGGCAGAATTTCGACAGTAATCCGTATCATAATAATTTTTTGAACTAATAACACAAAGATGTTGAGTGGATATGACCTTAATTGGTGAAGCAGTTCAGAAGTTACACGAATAGGAACTAACGCTGTAACGAAACTGTTATATAATAGATCAGGTTAGGTGTAAGGTCCATTTATCGTACAGAAACTGCTTTATATTTAAGACTTAATTTTTTTTTTCAGAGAACTACTTTTTGGTGTATTTTTTTAATAATGTATTATCTTAATACATCTACCAGCCAAAGATATTGGGTGTTTCAACGCACGAATGTTAACAATTCCTTGATAGTCAACCGCAGGGGTCCAGTTATATAGATTAATTTTAATTTATTATTTTATTTTAACCTTATTTGTAATCATTTTATTTATTTATTCCTTATTAGCGGCGCGTCCGGACTAGGGATGTTATGAATGATGTTACGGATCCGGATATGGATACGGATATATGAATCATATTTTACCGGTTTCGGTTATGAAATTATTTCGGATTATTCGATTGTTTCGGATAATTTCGGTTACGGATATTAGATAATTTACGATTAGGAAAGAAAAATAATGAATTTATAAAGTTTAACTTTGTTTTTAGGTTTTATGTGGTATTATAATTTACATATAAAAAGTATTTAAAATGATAACGACACGGCTAACGCATCGGCTCGGTCAGCGGAAACCAGCCATAACGTGCTTCACTCAGACTACTTCTATCTGACTATTCTATACTTCTATCTATATTTTTATTTCGGATATCCGATAGTTAGGTTACGGTTACGGAGCTCCATAACATTCCTGGTCCGGACTTCCTTCGGGATCAACAATTAATTATCATACATATACGTCTGAGGATAGCATATGTTCATCCGAAATACTGTACCTTTCAAATGGTAATACAATTGTTATATAGTTGCCGTGATTTTAGTATAATATTAGTATAGATTAATATAGATACAAAATATAACGTTTTGTCTTGTAACAACAAGATTATAAAATTTAATATGTGTTCTAAAATGTCAGCTCATTAAGCCTCTACACTTGGTAGACATTGTTTAACGATAATGATGCGTTGAACCGCGTTGTGATTTAACGCGATACGTTAATACTGCGGTGAGAGGGGCGTGATACGTCGTGTTCAGTTAGCGGAATAGGTTTAAATGGTAGATGTGGTTTAGAAGAATATACTTGGTTAAATATACTCTGCATTATTGACCGTTTATTCCAGGACATTTTTATAAGCAATGTAATATTTGAAATAATAATTTTGACGGCGCCATAGTCCAATTGTATTTATACACTCTGCCTACCGAGCGAGAGGTCCCTAGTTTGATCCCCGGTCGGGGCAAACATTTATGTGACAAATGAATGTGTGTTCTCAGGTCATGAATGTTTGTTATGGTAAATTTGTGTACGAATATGTTCAGATACCAACAATAGAGCGAATCCTCGGGCGGGAGTGTGTGTGAGTGGAATGTGGGAAATAAAAAAAATCACTTATTAACTTTTAAGGTAAACAACACGCTGAAATAGCTAAATTAATAATTTAGGTTTTAAATCAT
>DWPT01005993.1:0-11794 GCA_018251895.1 Agathymus mariae mariae
CTTCAACGCCAATCACTTCATAATTATTGAATTAATTTATGTAAAATACTAACACTACATCTGCACATGTGAGGCTCGATATTTAACTTTAGACATTTATCGCATTATTATATTTTATGATATTAACAGTATATCATACCAACAACTGTTCATACAAAAAATATTTTTTTTTGTAAATGTATATTAAATTTTTTAAGAACAGATTTTCCCAAAATACTTGTAATCGGAAAAACGAAAACATTTCATTTCATTTAATAGTGTCATTTGACAAAATTCCCTTAGGAAGAAGTCTAGAGTAGCAAAGTTAAGGTTGCATTTCAAACACGAGCAACATCAAAGACCCATTATGGTTTATCTCAATAGCTTTAGAAATAATAAAGACGGAATTTGTTGAAATATTTATTTGTATGCTGGCGTACTGTGGACGAGGCTGAGATGTGGCTTTTTTGCTTCAATAAAAGCTTTTCGAAGTCGCGAGCGAACTTAACGTCTAGTATTGCATAATCCAGCTATTTGGCTAATTTACGAATACGCTTTTTGTTAATTAAATTACACTACTCACGTCTACTTCAATAACTTCTTTGATCAATTGCTAAATAGCCGTAACGCATGTACTTTGTAAATAAATTGAAACGTAAGGTACGTAATGAATGACATTTCAAATTCAAATTTCTATAGAACCAAGACACTGATAAAGTAATGTTGACTATACAATTTCTATCGGTATCATACTTAAGAAGATCATGAAAATGATATTTTAAGGATGTTCAATTAGTGAGCGTAATCGTATTTAGAAAGTGGGACTTGAATTCATTTATTTTAAAACATTTAGTTGGTGAAATGAACAAATTAGGTACGTTTCGCCGAAGCGAAATGATTGCATCATTAATTAGGCGGAACACAAGTTTTGCTATAAATTCAACCCAGTCGGTGAAACTTGTTCACTGTTCATTGTTGTGGTGGTTGTTTAAGCCGATAAAATAAAATATGATCGGTTGAGCTACACGGCATTCGCCCTAATTACGTAAAATCACGTTATAAATTATTTTAAAATTTCCTTGTTGTCCTAATTTAGCCATGAAAAGTTACTAAACAAAGGGCGACAACAACAAATTTAACGCATTTAATTATTTCTCAAAGCAATTTATTGTATTAACTGTTAATTTTCTGTGATATTACTTGTTTTTCAATATAACATAAGAAACAAAAGGCCTCATGCTTTAACATTTAAAACAATAAATACTCAGACTTGCGCGTAATTTCATTAAAGTTATATTCAAGTATTTTAATAGATTATTCACAATATAAATACATAAACATTCTATTAATTTTACAAACAATGAAATAATTAAATCCCAAATTAGGTTTCGATATCGAAGCATGAAAACTATTAACCGTCTCAATTGAGATTAGTTGTCGACCTCGGAAATTAATTTAAAGTAATATGTGAAGACTAATTGGACGCAGTTAGAATAGTATTCAATTCTAGACTAAAACTCAATAACGTTTAAATAAAACTGCCGATCCTAGAAAGGGAATCAATTATAGAATCATTTAAAGCAGAGTGCAATATTAATAAAGTGTTCAGTGTGAATAATGGAGTTGTACACATATAACAAGACACTTCAACGTAACCCAGTAAACGGAAAGCGCCGCAGTTGGTTGACGACAAAACAGAATGCAATCTGTATACGAGTTAATTAAACTACGTGAATAATACGTAGCGTACGTATGACAGCTCAACATATTTCTGAAACGATCATAAAAGTTGGCAGGTTTCATTCAATCGGTATACGCTGACAAGATTGCGTATGACATATGACAATGGATGCATTTATATGTGTATACATATACACGTATGTCTTATTACATTAACGTGGGTAAACCTTTTAAAACCCTAACATCCGTTGGCCTAATATTTCATCCGATCATGAAACTAAAAAATAAAAGAAAAAGATGCTCAGAGTATGTACGTGTGTGTGTTTATTCAGTATAGAAACATAACGAGTGAGAAGTAAGAATCCATGATGTTCAGTGATGAAAGGAACTTAAGCGTTTAGAGATAACGTCATTTCGGTAAGGTCATCACGTCATCAACTACGTATCGCCTTAACGTATCGTATTAAGCGTCTGTAGTCTATACGAATATTACAAAGAGAGAACGTGTGAATTATGCGTGATTGTGTATATGCGGAAAGTAATCTCCGGAACCACGGTACGTATCTGAAAAAATCTTTTACCAATTTAAAGTTACATTATGCCGGATGGCTATAGGATATATATATATATATATATATAAATTCTTTAACCTGAACGAAAGCGGGCCGCTAGTATTTGATAAAGATATAGAAACAGGACAACACGCCTCACGCACCGCACGATTAGTCTTGTGTACAATGTGTACACATCTCTGTTCGATGGCTATATGAAAGTGTTTGTTTGGCTAGTACTACAAAACTCGTACACTATTATATCCTTCTCGTTTTCAGGCCAAATGATAACACCGGCTGCCAGGTCTAATAATGAATGTATTATTACCATTATAGACATTACCGTAACCTTGTTACCTAATAAGTAATGGACGTTTGTCATCGTGCCCGGCATCTGATACTTAACAGACCGCGTGACTCTATCCAGTCGGAGACATCGTAAAATTTATTTCGATGTTCAAAGACGACCTTATTTTATTGCTAAGGGTACTTCCACACCGTCTATTTGCTATACATTATTATGAAACTTTAGCTTAATTATAAATATTTTTTTCTATTATTTATCACCGAGATCTATCACACGAATTAAATTAAGTTGACAATGTAACGTGAATATGTCTTATGATTTTGTAATTGTCAACTACAATACGAAGGAGAAAAGTGCAACTTGATTTATCTTCAATTAAGGACCCAGTAAAAAAAAAGGTTTAAAATTTATCTCATCCTTTGCTGCTTTTTGCCTAGCGACAAACAAGTAGTGTTGGTTGAGCCCTGTTTTACTTACGATACATTACAAATTTAAAATACATTTACAGATGACAGGCCACAATTGTATTGTACAAGGGTAAGTTAAATTAACAATTAAAGACTACTTCACTAAACAAACATATTTTTAATTGTAGTATAATTCCGATAGGTGGCATCACCTTTGTTCAAGTGCATTAATTCGCAATCATGATAATTGTTAAATGTTTATTGTTCACTTACCCTTCTCATCTGTTTGTTCTCAAATATTTATTGTTCTTCGATAATAACAGTCGGTGTATTTAATTGTATGAATTTATCGGATTGTAAGTTATTTTAAATACGGTCCTAATGGCATATATAGTAGCTGATCACGTCGCCCGTCGACTTTCGCAACCAATGTGGAATTACGGACGAGTTGCCAATCAAAAAGGAAATTATTATGTCACCCGTTCACTGACTGGCTCGTCTACATTTCAACCAAAACACGTAGGTATAATTATTCTACGGTTGATTGTATAATGGCAGACTTTATCGTCAAACAAAAAATAATTATGTCTGTGCAACATAATTATAAATGATTGTACAATAATAAATAAATTAACTTTATGAAATAGAATTATCACCACATAAAATTTAAATTAATAAATACTTGTAAACCTGTCAGATAAATGAACATAGCAGCTATTAAATGTAAACGTATTTATACATTAATTTGATCACGCACAAACATTTGCATTAGCTATGCTTCACCCGTATTACTATCTAATGAAGCTCTCAACGTGGTTGAAATACATAGCACTGGGCGCCCGTACAATCTATTCCAATAAATAAAAGTGAAGTGTCTGCTTGTAATACTAAAAACAATAAGTTACAAACAAATACCAATAAGTTACTTAACCGTCGTGGTATTCATGTCAATGTCTCAGGTAAATGACATTTGTGATATTTATTCCTGTGGAAATTATGTATCCAAATCATAACCACCAGTGTAACATTTTACAGTTCACTGTCAATGTTTTCAACCACAGATAGATAAATGACAGGAGACGTTGAAAATCGTCGAAAATGATTTTTAAAGGACTGCTTATATGGTACTGATTATTTTCGATTTTTGAAGTAGAATGCATTTAAAAAAACAGTAACATAAATTAACTTATAAATCCGAACGTAATTAAACATTTTAAAATTTTTGTTAGTCTGGAATCGGAAATCGATCTAGGTATTTTTTTATTTTATTTTGGAAAATTATGTAGAGTATTTTATAATGACTATAGTTTGTGAGTACCTCTGCTATTCGAGTAATATAAATAATAATTAAAAAACTAAAAAAACGCGCTTTTAGAGCTAACCGGACTAAAAGATAGAAAATAAATTTTAATTACAAAGAGTTTATATTACAGTAGTAGAAGGTCGAACAATCAATCATAATTAATCACCTCAAAATAAAACAATAATAAAATTCAAGTTAAGTTCAAGTTCAAGTGAACTAAGGTGTAAAAAAAAAATGCTTAAAAATTTCTTTCATGGCATACCCTGCGGAAACTGTTGATGATCCTTTATAAAGATAAAATTAAAATCGAAATGTTTAAAAATAAAGTACACACGTGCGAAGCCGGGGCGGGCCGCTAGTATATTATATGGAAGCAAAGCAACGACGGGTTCTTAGTTTTATGTAGCCTTATTTATTGGTTTGGTTAGGTTTGGTTTATGACAGCAGCGTGGGGCACGGTATTTATTTATTTATAATTTACATGAACTATAGAGCTAGCAAGCTCTATATTGTCTATTCAGTGAGTCTATAGAATTATATTGGAACGATCGACATTACCAAGGTTTTATATACCCCCGTATAGTTCTCGATTCCTTATAGTCAAAGTTGCTTAAGAAATTTATTGTACAGACACAACACATTTTGTTTTATAACAGAAAATAGGGTTGACGATAAACGATGCTGTAGAAGCAAAAATAATAAATAAATAGTATCAATAAAATTTAAGATGGCCGAACGTATTTGTGCAAAAATCTATGCATCCATTAAATATCTATTGATTGAATGTATTCAAAAAATCCATTCAATCGTGTGATATTATACTTAGCAAAAAGATATGGTCCTCGTAACAATTACGATTTTGAAATCATAATAGTCCTACCTACCTAGTTGGCAAAATTTATCAAACATTATCAAAGCTCGGCTACCGCCGGCAATTGTTCAACTGCATCTAACTACAACTTTACTACGGTTATTATTGAAGTTATCTACAAACTAATGCACCGCGCGGATTTATGTTGACCGTTAGTAGCACCGATACGCCGGGTGCATTAATATCGAACACGAGATACGTGTTGTCATCCGGGGCTACTATATTAACGACACCGAAACTGCCCTTTAAATAGACAATGCGGCCGCCTGAGCGGAATAATCGAACAGTGAACACTGGGAAACTCTTAAGTGAAACTTACACTTGAGAATTGATTAGATATCATTACAAGTAATCTATACCGATGTTTAAATTTGAATGCAATATACTATACTGATAATAGTAGGTAATGAAATACATCACCACCGTTCGCGGTTTTGTTTTTATTATGTGAAACGATAGTGACTCCACAAGTTGAACGGCGACCGAATTGGTTATGTGGGATTCTCGCCAATAAAACTTCTTCTTGTAGAAAATTCCTTATAGCGCGCTAGACCCGTGGGCTCGGTCCGTGTCACCCATGAGTCATTAGCCTTCCCGCAACGCACGACAGCTTGAATCAACAGGTAGAGAGCGATCGCCTTCGCTGAGCCGCAACGAATGGCGCAACATATCGTCCAGTCAACTTGTTTAGCGGTCACTCCAGCTGATATCCAAAGTTGATTATTTATGATTTAGAAAGTATAATATTCGCCTTGTATTGAGAATTGAATTGAGATGTTTTATTTTGGGCGGGCCTCTGTACAGTCTAGCTTAATTTAGAGAAAAATAAACTGATTCACAGAAAAATACTGAAAAAAAAAAATATATTAAATAAGCTGGTCTCCTCTGAGTAATTAATATAAATAATTTCTAAGTTTTTACGTATGGCAACAATGTGGTGGCAATTGGAAATAGATTAGATTTTCAGTAAGATATCAATCTTTCCCAATCGTTTTTTTATGCAGGTTTAATCTGCCTGCGTAAGCAGCATTTCATTTACGGAACATTTGTTTAGTTATTAATCCGACATTGAGGTTTGACATTCATGATGTATTATATAACTCATATGTATCCGATTGACTATCCGCCGTCTGCCGTAATGTTTTACAATATATTCCATATAAACCAAGCTGAAATCTTGAATTTGAATAATAAGGAATGTTTTCGATTAATGTGATCTACTTTCTACAGTTTGTGAAATATCTCATTTGTAATTCGAAATAGAATTTTCTAACAGTTTACGAATGTAAAAATGTAATGCCGTACGCATTAATTTACTCAACTCCCTACCACGAGAAATCAAGGGAGAAGCGTCAAAAAACCCCCAGGGAAACCTGATGTTATGATTGCTTCTCTAAAACTGAAACGCGAAACAATCAAACGAGAAATGTCAAGGTATCTTCATTATTTGTATAGTCCCGTTTTATCATACCAAAGCTGAACGCAAAAGAAATGGGGCCTGTTAAATTATTCAAGTAGCATTGAAATATCGATCGCATAATGTCCCAGTAGAACCGTAACGGCCGCTTCAGCTTGTTGAAGACAATAATCACTCGTCAGTACATTGATAAAGAAAAGTCTACCAGGATTTAGTTGTTTGGCATACACTATTATCGATAACTACTTCGAATATATTTATACGATTATCGATTAATAAAATGTGCAAGGTGAGTTAAATATCTTTTGAATCATATAGAAAACAAATGTTCATGCTGCGCCTGACATTGACGTCATGTCTCTATATTTATTAATATACTAGCAAACTACCCTCGCTTCGTTGAATAGTACCTGTATTATTTCAAATTAATTTATAACTTTTTTATTTATGAAAGGATTGAAATGAAACTAACTTGAAGTATTAAGTGACGCTTACTGTAATACGTAAGTAAAAATTCGAACGTAATCGGTTAAGTCGTTTCTGAGATTAGCCAGAACAAACGCACAGACTAACAGACCAAAATTCTAACAACGATTGTTTTGGGTTCTATTGCGTTAATAAAGGGCAGTATTAATGTTTTTTCTCGTATATCATTCGTGTACAGAAAGTGATCAGTTAGAATTTTATTATTAATACAGATATAACACAGGATTTACAGTCACAGGTTTCTAATCTGAAAATTGGAAATATATATATCATTATTTAAAAAGCAACGCTGGCTTTGGGACCCTCGACATCGAAACTTACAAGTTGTTTGAAGCGAAATTTACTGCAAACTTTGCAGGATTACTGGGTGTAGTAATAATCGTCAAGTGTCCCCGGCTAATAATTTTGTAGCCATGAACGATATCAAAGAAACATTACATTGATATTCAAATGAAGTTTGTTAAAGAATACATTGCGATGTACAAATGCCATGGACTCATTATATTCAATTGATCAAAAATACCTCACAGAGACAGTCTAAGTATCACAAATACATTTACTTCTGAGTTATAAACACAAAACGTTTGCCGTGAATTGTCGTTGTTGAATAGTTGTCGCCAAAAATTATTACAATTCACAACCAAAATGCAACTATATTAATAGTACGCTGAAATAATTCCAATGGATGTGTTATGAATAAAAAAATTTGGATAATATTAATTGTTAAACACGTTCATGTAATTTACGGCTCAAACAAAATTATTTCGATTTTACTTTAAACGTTTTATATTATAAGGACGAAATCAGAAAAGAAATGAAAGAGACAAATTGAAATAGATTCACATCAAAATTAGGCGTTCATTTTTTAAGATGATTTTGATATCATTTCATTTCTTACCTAAGTTGTATGTCAATTTCAAATTATTATATGTGCAATGAGCACGGGTATGGTAAATGGAAATATCTTAAGTTATTAAACTGAAGAAAATTTCTCGTACTGCTAATTGAGATCAATTTTTTTTATCTTCTACTCCTGTACACAGTAATTGGCCGCTCCTTTAGCGATTTACGTGTAGCCAATATAAAAAATAGTAACGAAATCCATAATTTTAGATAACTTTAGGTCGTACCCCATAATTACAAGTTAAAATGTATATGAGTGCTCTTTTAGATAACCATGGATTATGTTAACAATAATATTATGACACAAATGCTTCCCCACACGTGCTACGCGGTGACCGCGTAATAGTTTCATATAATTAATTTTCGAAACAACGACGTATTTGCTTGCGATACTTAGCAAGTAAATTGGATTTTAATGCGAATGACGCGTATTTCAGCTACAGTAATTAATTACGTTTCGGAGTGTTTTACTACATTAAATTTTATATTTAGTAATAACTACCCTGTCCGTTTCAATTTTAAACGCTATTTTCGTTAAATAATGTCGAACAGTTTTCAATTTAATTAAGGTGGATCGAACCTGTTATGGTTTTCAATTAATTTGTATTAATGGCAAACTACAAAAATTATTATTTTTCATTAAATAATTATAACACGTTTTAATATTCATGATGGTGCAGCATGGTAAATTATCCATTAGCCAAACGGAAGTTTGGGTGAAAACTCACGGTATGAAAAGCTCCCTGTACATAGTAACGGGCCTTTTGATAGCAAGATTTATATAAAATATTAAACATTCTGTTATCAGCTTTACTACATATATAAATGTTTCCCCGCTCATTATAAGTTTCATAAGTTGTAGAGGAATATAGTAGGAAGTATCAAAGTTAAACGTACTGACTTTCTGACAAATGCATCTTTAGCGATTCAAACTTCAATGCTTTGAAGTCACCTATATCTGCTTTAGAGTTAAAAACTTAGTACTCAGAAATCACAAATAACCTATGACCAACTTCGAAAAGTTTCTCTTTTGATTGCCATTCTTTACTTGATTTTGCAACTGATCATCTGTATGGCCAAGGCCTAAAAAAGTAAAGATCTTTTCTCTATATTATATATATTAATAGCTATGACAAACCTTGTGAGTGGTGCCGTGACGTAATAAGTATAGAAGAATATGGTGAGGACGGAGAGCAGCATAATGGCGGCGACGCATTTTCTCACGTTGATGTGGCCGGCGAGCCACAAACAGCAGCGTTGGGCGCCCGCCTTGTGAGCGTACTCTCCGCTCTCGAGCAGTGGAATCCGCGCCCCCCTTCCGTCCGCCATGCCTAACATCTACACACCACTATATTTACACAACACAGTAACACTTAGGCCTCTAAAATTTATTGTACAATCTCTATCTGGGAACTCTAACAGCGGCGTTTGTCCTCGGTTGTGATTTCTGTCGCCACTTTCCGTGTTTCCACATCTCATAGTGGCGTAGGGTAGCCGGATTGCGCGCGAGCGCTGGGTGGTTGGCTGCGCAGGCGCCGCTGACGGCCATCTCGTGCCGACGAACGAGTCCGTTGCCTGTTTAAAATGGCCGCCGACGCATTATGGCGGGTTTTGCTCATCACGGCGACGTCAGCGGTCTCACTGCTAGAGCTCACGGCATCCGTGCCCGCCACCGGTCCCCCTTTTCCTCTTCCGGGCTCATTAGTAGTTTCTGTAACAAAAGAAATATAAATACATAAGTAAATATCGATACAATAATACAGTACAAGTTTTTCTCGTGTATAATACGAGTATTACTGACTTCATCGCCTTTTTCGCCGATAAATGAGCAGACCTGGCCAACTCAACGCAAATGATCAGCTCCGCCCATGGTCATCGGTGCGAAAGACGCACGCATGACGGTGGCAGCTAGTCAGGCAGATGAAGAAACTTGTCTTGTCCGTTGTTCAACAAGTAAGTCAGTTGTTTAATGTAAACCAAAAGCAGGAAGGCCGACTTGGTCTTGAGGATGAATAGAGCTATTTACACACTGACATCCATCCCAAATCATCATGAAGATGATACATCATCATCATGATATCTAATTTGTATGGATATAATGACATCAATAAATAAATCATCGAAGATCTTTAAGTTCGACGAAACGTGAATATTCCAGTCCGTCGCTCCTATAAATCCGACCTTTTCGTTATTCGAATGAAGGCTTACATTGAAACACTTCTTTGCAGCCCTGAAACAAATTCGTTCAGCTGTGAAATTGGACGAGCCAACCTCAAAATTCAGGATTAATTTTGATTAAAAAGTTAAATAACGAATGTAAAATAGGATTTCGAGAATAATTAAACGTATTGTAACTGCGAAACGGGCATGCAATTAAGCCATATCTACCATATAACGTTTGCGTTACGAGTAGTGGTTTGAATTCAAACCTATCTCTTTTATAATCTTGGGTTCGAAAATAAATTTTATGAAGGTAGATGTATACACCTAAATGTAAAGTATCATAAGAGATTTCAAAACTAATGTTATTTGCAATATTTTGATGTGTCATTTAAGTTAGATGAAAACTTTTTAACAATTGATAAATTAATTGGTAAAAAAAAAGTAGTATACTAGTATATAAAAAAAGCAAAAAAAATATCTTCTTTAATTGAGTCTCCTGTTATCAGAGAAGTTTATAATGGTTATCTAATACTTGACGAGGAACTGAAAGGGCGAATTCGTTCATTGGGTGGCGGCGAGGCACTGAAACGCGTCCGGAATCCCTGATCCCACGACCCTTTGAATATTAACTATCAGATTGAGCCGCCAATAACCAGGGCACCAATTTAGAACAGAACTATAAAATTTCTTCAAAATATAGAAAGAAAAAAGAAAGAAAACAATATTTATTAATGCGGCGTTCAGCACAGCATAGCGTAAAAAAGGAAAAATATCAAATAATTTAACGTTAAATCTTACAAATAAAGTAAAAACATTTAGATCAATGAAATTCACAGGTCTAAAATTAATTACAATGCTTGACATTTTTTGGGAGATTCATAAAACCAGCGAAGACTATAGCGAAATGCTTTTTAAGCTACGTGTCTCTTGTCGCGTTATGAAAACACTTATTTCTGTGGAGGTTATGCTTTTAAATATAGATCGAAAATGATAGCATGACTGTGACAAGATTGAAGTGATAACTTTTAATTTATTTTAACGTTCTAAAGTAAGTTTTATAAAAGGCGGAATTAATGTCTATTGGTATTCTCTGCTTGTGAACTCGGGTGATGATGAGAGAATGTCATATGAGGCAATAAACCTTACAATAAGATGTGAATAATATTATAAATACAATTAAGATACACATTTATTTGTATATAAATAATAGCTTTATAATATTCATACAGAAACTATATTATTAGGTAATAGTTATAATAAAGCTTTGCATGTTATTTAATTTTGTCTTAGGATCGAATGAATTATAACAACTTAATGTATGTTAATCACAATTTTAACATATCTATTTTTTGCTTTGTTAATAATAGCTTTTACGCTAGGACATACAAAAATTAAACATCACAAACAACCAAACTTGATAAAAGGTGTCCTGTGTCTGCTGTAGGTATCCACTGAACTCGAAATCCCTCGTTCGATAGACAGGGTCACCGGCCACTGGGATACAGGCGCATACCGATTTAATAGAGACCGAATTAATAGACGTATACCCTCACTAGTAGCGAGCGAAAAATCATATAAATAGGTCACCTTTTCTGGAAGATACGTTCATTCAAACGCAAGCAGTCGAAGAGATCATATCAAAATGGAGAAAAATGAAGTAAGAGCTGTCATTAAGTGCCTTTTGTCTGAAAAAAAAATGTCTACGAAAGAAATTCACGCAGACTTAG